>PVKB01004413.1:0-143603 GCA_004027205.1 Ctenodactylus gundi | reverse complement strand
TTTTTTTTTTTTTGCTGCATACTCTTGCTCTTTCTAGGGATTGCTACTTAATACATGAGGTTTGAAATTGCTTTAGTCACTTTACTAATAGCTTCAGGTTATGCAAAAACTGGTGGAATAATTTATAAGGCAATGGGACCAGAGCCATAGGATTAAGATGATCCTACAGCCCATGTAGCAGTATAATTCCTCATAAGTGATCTAAAAATGTGATTTATTATTCCAAAATGTTTGTATCTATCATAACCTTGACAGATTCAGCTGAACAATATGATTTTTAGAAATTAAAAACAAATATAATATTGTAAAGAATGTAGGAATTACAATTTCTATATTTCAACGAAGAAATATGTAGTTTTGGAATGTGGAGTTTATATTATAATTCATTTGTGTATAATTTCAAACTCAAATAAATCTAAGCATAAAAATAACCATACATATCTTGGTTAAAACATAATCTTTCAAAAAAAAAAGAGAAATGTACTTCAAACATGAATTTGTGGAACAAGTGCCTGGGCTGCAATCCAGATTTCTTTAATTACTGTGGATTTAAGTGAAATACAACCTTAAAAGAGCTTAGAACATTGCTTGCCATGAGCTATATACTCACTAAGTGTTAGCTATTTTTGTGATTACAGAAATTGATAGTGTTTTTGAGGTTTTTGTAAAAATGAGAGAAAATAATTGTATTTTCAAGGACCAGTTATGCATCTCAAGTATATTTCCATGAATCCACAGTGTGTACAGATTCTAGTTGGAGTAGCATTCATATACAGAATGTTATTTCTTTTTCTGGCATAGTTGGCTGTCCCCAGAGATTCATGCTCCCTTATAGTCTATAATGATTGGTGAGCATAGTTCGCTCAGTGAACGACACTCTGTTCCAAAACACCTTATATTTAGATTTTTTAAGTGAATATTTATTGTCAAAAATATTAGCAGATATAATGTAAATATCACTGTAGTTTGACATTTAACTCTGCTCAAAGAAAGGCCTGGCCTTTCCCTGGGCCTTGTGATAGGTAATTGTGAAACTTTTGGAATTTTCTGTCTGATAAACATCTCTGTTTTTCTGAGCACTTTGGAGTATACCAGATAGGCTAACAATGCGATACATGATAGGTTCTTTGGGTCACGTGGTATCATCTTGACTGGCAGAGGGATAGTCACATGAGAAGTAAATAACCTTAATGTGGCCAAGCCCCAGTAAAACCCGTGCACTGTGTCTCTAGTGATTGAAATACATTTACTTTCCTTTGTCTGCAGAGATAGTTTCAAGACACTCAGACTATGTAGGAAACCAAAGATAGAACTAAATTGTATATACTTATATTATTATTATTAAGTTCACTTTATGAGCTGTTTCTCATATATGTGCATTCTAATGATAAGGTTTAATTCATTAGTTAAGCATAGTAAGAAATTATTAATAATGACTTAAAATAAAAGAGAACAATAACAATACGGTATAAAAACTCATGCAAAAGTGCTCTCTCAACGTATGACATATGATGAGAAAGTATGCTATACATTTAAATTTTTAGTAAGTACAGTAAAAATCACACTGCCAATAGTTGTCTAAAAATCTCCCCTTTGCTGGAAACAAGCGTATCTCATTGTTCTTGACACTTTCTGAAGCAGTTCTGTCAGTCTTTTAATTGTGGCTTTCTTTAGGTGATGGTTGTAATTCTGTTCATTTCCTGAACTGATTTAAAACATTTACCTTTCTTGGTCATTGAGACTTTTTAGGGAAGGGTCGAAATTGCATGGTCTCAGGTCCAGGGAAGGATCACCTATATGGACACACTTTGATGTTTAAATGAGCCTGACTTTCCATTGGGTGACACACAGTAGCAGCATTCGCTGTATTCTTTATTTTAAAAATTCATTATTTTCCCATTTTATTGATACATACATACATGATACATAATGTTTACATTGAACTTGAGTATTTTGTGCACAAAAATATTGCATAAAAATTACAACCCCTCTTCTCTCCCTTTTTAACCTCCCACACTTTCTGCCTTCCTACCAATGGGAGAAGTGAGATGCCTTGCAGGTGGGCTGGTCTCATCACTGAGATGGCCATGAGGCGACTCATGAGTAGGCGGTGATGTGGCGGGCAATGAGATGATTCACATTCTGCGATGGACGGTTTGGGGTGTTGTACAGAGAAGACAGCTTAAGATTTTGTCACGTTATTCGAAACAACGTGTGATTTAAAACATTATTTATGTCTGGAGATTTTATTACATATTTTTGGACCAACATTAATCATTGATAACTGAAACTGCAGAAAGTAAAGTCACAAATGAAGACGAGTCTTGCACTGCGTGCATGTTGCCACATACCAATTCTCCAAAGGGCTGCCAGGACTCTTCTGGGAGAGGACACTGAAACACTCCACACATACAACTTTCCTGGACTCTGTTGCATGTGTTGGTTTTCTTGATCATAATTAATGTCCATCATTTTATTGCAATCATTCCTGTGGATGTAGCAGCTGTCAAACGGTTTTATGAATTTTTATGGCAAGTTGTGAAGTCTGAAGGTGGCTCGAGGCCCATCAGACTATGCAGATATTTTCAGAAATTGGGGAGCTTTTGTAGATCGTTTCTCTTAACTTCATTTTCTCACTAAGAAGTCTAACAAGCATGGGTGCTTTCCCCAAACTTGTGTGCCATTCGCTAATTTGATCCAATGCATTGCAACTCATATAGGCTGAAGTATGCTCAAGGCGACCTGAGTCTGATCTATTGACTGATAAGAAGTGTGTCTGCATCATATTGACTTGTGAGTGATGTAAATTTCTTTTTCTAAGAAATAAAAGTGCAACCAATGGTGTCATCCTGATGCTACGCTTCTTATGAAAGCTTTAATCTTTATTTAATTGGAACATATTCTTTGAGAAAAATTGCTGGTAAGCTTTAATAAAAAAAATCTATGTCGGGTATATCAAATAATGTCCTTTTTCATATGTTCAAATGTTTGCATACTTTTAAGTTCTGCGTGAGGCCCTTAGGGATATTTTGCTAGGTATGTTGAGGATGTTTTGTTGGTGATGAATAGTGTCATCTCAAAAAAAAAAATCTGCCCTCTTTATCATTTAATTTCTTAAATGATATGTTTCCACATTAGTTATACTATGAGTGAATAGAAATTATTACCTTACTGCCCTTCACAAATTATATTAAAGAGCTCAATGTTTTAAATTTTACAAAAACAATCACTTATCTACAAGCTGGAATTTAGTTCCACTGATATGTGCCATTATTCCCACCTGTATAATTGCCACTTAATTTGGCATAGTTTCTTATTGCTATTGGATTCCCTTTGAAGTTTCTTGGCCATTGAAATACAGCCTTCACAGCCGGTCCCGTGTAGCCAACAAACGTCACTGCTGCAGACTGTGAAACATCAGACTTTCATTAACTTGAATAAGGTGACTATTTAGCATCTTCTATAGCAATTTTTAATGTTTAGTATCTGTTGAAAATTCACAGATAAGAAAATGGCACTTCTTATATTTTGACCCTTCTGTTTTTCTTAACACACATTATGAACACAGTAGCACAGGATCTCAAGTATATACAGGAAATTCAGGTGATTAGAAGGTGATAAAAATATAATATTTGAATCTGCAGAATTATGGATATGTTTCCATCTCTACTTGCTCATGTAAAAATAATTCAAAGCCACCAATATACTCAGGTATTTGTACTATATTTTATTTGACTATTACAAGATGAAGGAAATATTCACTAATGGAAATAAGTGATATTCTCTTTATAACTGTATTATTTAATAAAAGAAAAAATTCCTAAGCAATTAATATAAAACTAACTTTCATTTTCACATCTTCTTTGAATTTGTTATAAAATATTAATTGATAATTTGGAAAAATCTTTATAGTTTTTGAAGACAGACATATTTATCACACTTCTGGAAAACAAATTTTTTTGTTTATTCTACACCCATACAAATTGCTATGCTTTCCCAAAGTATTGAAATATATCATATAAAAACTTGACTACAAAGAAATATGGTTTAGCTTTTGTTTAAGTTTTTTTTTAATTTGCTGTGTTGTTTCATTAAAATTACTTTCTCTTATCCTCTTTCTTCATTGTAAGAAGAAAAGATTTTCTTAAAAATGTCCTGAAGCTTCTTCTATTCATAACCAAGTCAAGAGTCTCCCTAAATGATAAATGGTAAAATGATTCTTGCCATTCAAAACATGTTTTTCACCACACTGATTCAACACTTTTGTCCTTTTCAAAATCACTCAAAGTGGATTCATATGTATCCACGTGGTATTTTAAGAATTTCTCAGGAATTTCCTGGTTTTTGTTATTTTTTAAAAAATTTAAAATCACATGACAGTCTGTAATTGAAATTGATAGTTTGATAATCACTTGATTGATAATTGATAATCACCTTTCCCGACGTCTCTGTTCACTTTGGCTTCTTCATATACCCTACTCCAAGACGGGCTTATTTCAGCAGAAGCGCCTGACTGCAGTCTTTCTATATGAAATACAACTTACAACATTCATCTTATATGATCAATTCCTTTTGTCATCCAGAGGATGCATTTCATTCTTCTTTGAGGAGTACTTAAGGAAAACTTCCTTATATGTATGTTTCTTTCAATGTTTCCTTATAAGAGGCAGAATTCCACAGTGACCCTTGACCTAGAATGGCATTAATGTTGGCGCTAAACTGAGGAAGCAGCTACATGCATGAACTTATATTGGACAAAATATAAATGCTAATGTATGTTTTATCCTACATTTGTTTCCAGTTCATGATGTCCTAGGCATGTATTTCCAAATGTCTGCAAATTATATTGAAAACATCTGATAGCCCATGTAAAGATGGAGGCCAGTGTAGATCAGCCACTTAACCCTGAGCAGAGCCAATTAAGAGAATGCTTTACAAACTTTTATTTCATCATCTCTTGTCCTCTTTTAAAAAAATTAAATAACATAATTGTATTAGATTATGCCATGGAATTTCCTAAAGTCATTATGAACCACCATCTTTGTCCTTTTTTACTTTCTTTCTTTTTTTCTATCCTTCTTTCTTTCTTTCTTTCTTTCTTTAAACTTTGGCCTTTGGTTTCTATTCTACTTTCTAGTTCTGTCTTTTGTTATGTAGGAACAAACTAGAATTTTTTTGAGATAGGTTCTCATTCTGTAGCCCAGGCTGGTTCTGAACTCACCAGAGAATCCAGGCTGGACTTGGTAGAATTTTCTTTTTATGAATAGTTTTTCACTACTTATTTGTTTCTTCCGCCACGTTCTCCTATGTTTACATGTTCAGGGTTCCATCTTTGGTACAAATCTGAGAGTACATACTCGCTTTGTAATATTCCATCAAGGCCCTAACTTCACTAACGATCATATAGAATAAAACACAATGTATATTTTTAACATAGGTTGGGTTGCAAACTGGTATGTCTTGAAAGTTTTTAGACATTTTCATTTTAAAGTTTCTTATCAGTTTTACCTTCATAACTCAAAGTAAATTGTTTATTCTTTTTTAATAAAATTACTGTTATTGTGTTATTAATATACTTTATTGTATAATATTAGTTTTTGCTCAGATAATTCAAGATACAAACTTGTAATTGAATCCAAGCTTCCCATTTTATATCAATGATTTAAAATAAATTATCTAATCTTGTCAACTCTCACCTTGGGGAGCCATTCCGTCTACTGTCTCTTCTTACTAAAAATAGGGCTACTCATTTTGTTTTCTTGCTAAAGGCCTACTTGCAATTCTTTATGCAAACTAATTTTATTCCATATGTCCACTGCATTTCAAATTTTGAATTTGGCTTAACTTCTCTGTTCTTTTTTATTATTTCCTGTATTATTTACCATTCAAATCACTAGGAAATTCTTTTGAGCATAGAAGGTCAAGATCAAAAATTTTCTCTTCTATGGGAGACTTCATCATTGAAATGCATTTTTCTCCTTTTTGGGGAGGGGACTAATTGAAGATTAGAAGTATAACATTTTAAATTTGTGTCCATATCTCACAGTCAGAGAGCCAGGTATATACATAACGATACATTAAAAACATGTTGATAACACTAAAATAAACTGTACCAGACACTGTTCCCACATGGAGGAAACTTAGTATAAGAACTAATTTCTTTGTTGAGACATTTAGAAACTAGTTAAAATGTTTTTGAACCTCAGGTGAAATGTAAACAAGCACAATACTAATTCTTGTAGGAAAGCTGGTGGCAGTGACACATTATAGCTTCTCCTTCATAATAGCATGGCAGTATCCAGAGGATCGTCCAAGTTCCTGGGTTTTCGAAAGAGAAGAATCAAACACATATTCAAGGTTATGACTTTCTCATGTGCTGGCTAGAACTATTTCTGTTTTGTCTGAAGCAAATTATGGATAGAAAAGAATTTCAGGTTGGGGCAACTGGGTGGAAAAAGTGTCATAGCAACTTGGTAAGCAACTGGAATAAATGTGGTTTCACAGAGTCTGCAGTGGATTTTGAACAGACTCAGACAAACCTCTTGACTCAGACGCTCGCATGTGGCATCTCTCCTTCTCCACGCCTGCACTCTATTTCTTTGAGTATGTACTTTTAAGATTTTTGTGCCTTGCTCTCTGCACTCCAGCACTCCACTCTGGAGTATGTGCTTTCTGTTCCTGAATGAATCCTTCCATGTTATCTAAAAGAAAAAATAATGCTACATAACCTGGACAAGGTATGTAGCTGGAAAAAAAGAGAAAGAAAAGAAAAGAAGAGAAGAGAAAAGAAAAGAAAAAATATCCAGAATATCTACCCAGGCTTGCTGGCAACCTTTTATTTTTATTTTTATGCCCATAGCCTGAACGCAAACACAGAGAGTGATACCTCTTTCTTTCAACTCTCCAACTCTCAATAGAAGATAGAAAGCACACAATAATACTTTTTATATTTTGTACCAAAGTCTAAATTGTCTTAATAAATGAAACCTAAGTAAATGGAAGTATAGGAATTAGTAGATAAAGCATTCACCATAATCATCGTAAATTCAGAAGACTGAAATCATGCAAAGCATTTTCTCTAATAGTCAACTTTCCCACTGACGGAAACACTACTCAATACTCACAATTTAAAGGTGGGAGCTTACTAGGTTTCAGGGAATTTAGTCTAGTATAGCAGAAACATCATGGAAAAAAACCTGGCAAAGAAAACATGCTCAGGACTTGGTCAAAGAGAATCAGAACACAGAGCAAGAGGACAGAGACCATATACAGTACCCGAGGTCAGGACTTCATGTCTCACTCACACACCCAGAAATGTGCTTCACTAATTCCCTAGGCTGCTCCCAAGCCAATTATGTGGACACAGTTTAGCTTAACCACACAATCTCTAACCACGCTGAAATGAGCTAGAAATCAACAGCAGAAACACAGAAAGATCCATATATGCTGATAAGTAAATTTATAACCAAACAATAAATCAAAGATGAAATCATGAGGGAATTTAGGAAGTATCTTCAAATAAAAATAATTCACAAATTATCTACGTTTACAGGATACAACAGAAACAAGAAGAAAAGGATATGCTCATAAGCCCTTAAACTTTAATATTAAACATTAAAAGAAAGAAATGACATGATTTCATTCCTCAAAGAATTATAAAAACAACATATTAAACAAAAGGAAATACAAAGGGAAAAGTGAGTATTGGATAATATATAAAGAAAATTAATACAATAGAAAGAGAACAGATGTAATATTTCATGTTTAAAAAACAAAACTGCTAAGTGCTTAACAAAAGGAGGATTCTCTATTAAATTATCATATATATATATATATATATATATATATATATATATATATATATATATTACCCTGTCTTTTAAAGAAAAAAGGTTTTCTAAAAGACAATTATATTAATGTTCACCTTTAGAGGGCAATTTTCATAAGTGGACAAAAAATAAATCGTGAAGAAATAAAAACTATAAACAAATATGTAACTAGTAAAAATATCAAATTAGTAATTTCAAAAGTCACAATAAAAATTCTTGGCCTAAAGAACTCTATAACTCTATAAATATTTAATTAAGAATTAGCATCAGATCTTCATGAATTGAACCTATGAGACCTCAATTACTCTGAACACAAAACAAAACAAAAATATAATAATTAAAACCTTGAAAGTAATATTCCAAACAAATCTTGCACAAAATCTTCAAAAAAGAACTAGAGAACAGAATAGAACTCCAGAGTTGAAGAATTACACCAATAATTAAGATAGGTTCAAATTTGGAGTACTAGTATAATTAAATTAATGGAAACTAATCAGTGTAACACAAAATATAAACTGAATGAGGAACCAAAACAATATTATCATCTTAACGTAGAAAAATAAATTGACAAAATTTGGTACCCTTTAAATAAAATAAAATATACAATAACTGGTAATAGGAAAGCAATTTATCACCACACAATAAAAATTATACGGGGAAAACCTTAAAGAACATAGCACACTCAGTGTTCAAAGTTAGAAGACTTTCCCACGTAATCCAGAACAGAGCAAATCTACTAACTTCATGACTTCTGTGTGATACAGCCCTGAAATTCCTATCCAGGGCACTTAGATAAGAAAAAAAATTATAGTCATCTTTATTGGAAAGGGAAAAGTAAAATGTCTCTTTCCGTAGGTGACATGTACTTATTTCTAGAAATCCCTGAACATTCAATAGGAGAAGTTCTAAAAATCTATGACTAAATTTAGTAACATTAAAGGACAAAAAATTGATAAAAATTTGTTTTCATAAATGCTAAAAATGAGATTCAAAACAGAAATTGAGAAAAAGAATGTCATTTATGATAACATCAAAGTATAAAAATACTTAAGCATAATTTTAACCAGAAAACAAGAAGTTGCATAGTGAGAATGACAACACCTTAAAGGAAACAAGAAGACACAAAATAATAAAAAGACATGTTCTGAATTGAAAAGTAATAATATTGTTAAGAATAAATACTAAAGACAATGTCTGCATTGTCAATTTGATTTTTATTAAAATTTCAATGGCCAGTTTAGTAGAAGTCAAAAAAAAATGTCAAGAGCCAAAGTAGAAGCATCTCCAATATAAACGTGGATAAAGACAAGTGACACGTGCCTCCACTTCAGTCATATCTAGTGTTGAAAATGACAACAAACATTTGGGTGAATTGCACTGTAGCTCACTGGTAGAATACTTGCTTATCTTGTGCAAGGCCTTGGATTCAATGTCTAGCACCAATATTAGTAATAATAAAGAAAAATTTGTCACAAGTTGAACCACTGATTAACCTTGAGAACCCTTTGTGTCATGAGAAATAAACCATCACAGGAGGACAGGTATGTTACAATTGTACTAGCAAGCATTTGAAATCATCAAAAATCCTAGAAACAGTAAAAATGTCACCACAAACACTAGGAAGGGGAAGTGATTATTTCCAGCAAACAATTTTATCTTTACAAAATGTTATGATGGTTTGTGTAGCGAAGAAGTGATATATATATATATATATATATATATATATATATATATATATATGTAACATCATATATTTACATATTTATAAATATATATTTATATGTTACAAATAGATATTATATATTTATATATTTATAAATATATAACATGTATTTATATGTTATGGATTATCTATGAATTTCACATGTTGTTATGCTGTTAGGAGGAGGTTCCCTCTCAGAAAGTAATGTATTAAGGGCCTGTGGTAGATTGGTGCATGTGGCACAGTACTGTAGCGTGTGACCTGGGTGGGTATATGATCCTGTAGGCTATTTTACCTTTGTCAACTGGATTACTCCATGTATAAACATGTGACACAATTAGATCCTACTAGATTATTCCATGAATTACAGAGGTTGATATATGCTTAGTACTTAGAACTAGGTGAAATGGTTATATTTATTTCAACAAATAATAAACCAAATATTAGATTTATATTGTTTTTGCATTTTAGCCGTTTATGAAAATCAGTCAGGTGGCACCAAAGAAAATAATGATACTGGAGCAGGATTTTGAAAACCTTGTAATATGTCAGTCCCATTTTTACCAGAATGTGGATATGACTTCAATTATTATTATTATTTCTACAAATTAGTCATCTTTGAATATGGTTTCTTAGAGGGAAATCATCTTTTGTTAGAAAAGTATTGTATTATATTTTTTCACATATATTCTTTCTCTCTACATATTAATTCTATTTACCTATCTACCTGTTATCTCTTTTTGAATCAAAAATGATAGAAAAGAGTATGTCTTATTTATCCTTATTTTCAGAAGACTTTTACTTTACTCAGAAGATAATAAATTATGTTACCTGCTGCCCCAGTTATCTCTACTGCCCAGGACATACTATGTGTTCAATATAACTTCAGATATTGATCAGGACCAATATAACTATATATAACTATATATAACTATATATATATTAACCTATTTTAAAATTTATTAATTAAATTATGTCATTTAGCAAAATTAAATAACAAAGAAACATTTTTATAAGATAGTATACAACAAAGGTAAGCTTTATCAAAATGAAAGCAGTTTTATGTCACTTAAGTAGAAGTTTTCTACCAGAAGACTTATTTGGCTTTAATTTATACCTGTGTGCATTCAATGCAAGGTTAATGCAAATCTGTTTGAGCAATGATGTAACTAAGGAGGTTCTTTCAAATTGTGTATATTTAATATTTTGCAACTGCAATGTCTTCTAGCAAAGAAATTAAAATCATGATAAACAAGATAAAATTATGTTTCCAGCTCACATGATCACTTAGAAATGAGTCATTAACTCAGTCCACAAATAATAGAATATTTTAATATTCTATATGTGGCTTTTATCTTTTGAACTATGTTTCTTCCAAGCCTCTTGATAATCCCAGTATTCCAGTTGCTAAGAAAAGGAGAAAGACCCGAGGGATGCACAGTCACTTTCCAATTAGGAACATGCAGAGTCAGGGTCATCAATGTGCCTGCTAAGCAGGGGCCGAGGACCTCGCATCTTGCAGGGACCTAGGCTGCTTTCAGACATTGCCACCTTCAGATTATCAATAAGATTTGAACTACTCTCCTCACATCTCACATTGATTGTTTCAAATGAACATTTTATTTTTACTGAACCCTGCAAATGATATTGCCAACTTCGAGAGAAAGGCATATATGTACCTTCATTCCTTTCTTATTAATCATATGACTTCAACTTTGCCTCAGTAACTGCTGAGGAATACAATATCTGGCTGGCAGTCAATGGCACGTAAAATGTGGAGATCTAGTAGTAAAAGAAAAAAAAAAAAGCCTATATCTGACAGACAGTGTAACCACAGTGCCCATGCTTTTCATTGCCGTGGGCTGCTCTACGTTTTTTTGAAGAAAGGACTATATGGTTCAAAACATGATATGATTAAATAAAACAGCCTTAAATATTTCATGTTTAGATTGATGTAGATCATCCATAGGACACTTATAAAATGAGTTTTGTCCCAACTAACACCATTTAATATTTTTAATTACAAAAATGTACTTAGAAAACTCTTAGCTTACAGTAACCAAAAACAGATGAGCAGTATTCCTTAGGAGTTCTGTTTTTACAAGAATAAATTATATTCGATCACATGATATATTATAGGTCTTTCAAATCTCATATTTCTTATCCTAAGAGAATGTATCAATCTGATATGTGTAAAAATTGTCCTTATTGGGGCACATTTCTGTGTAACAAATTCCTGAGGATAATTATCTCAACTAAGAATAATATATTTTTTCAAAAGCATGTTAGAACAAGTACATGTGTTTCTGGGTAACCAAATAATAGACTTGAGAAAGTGACAGAAATGCAGAAATTAGAGCAATATGGAGCCATTTGGTACAGAAAAAAAACACGATTATGTATTAAAATAATCACTGTTATATGCTATTGTAACAGCAGAAAGTAACTGACAGTTACCCTGATTACTTGTGTAAGAAATTTGGAAAACATTATATCAAAAGAATTACAGCACAATAGGTTGAATTCATAAAAGGATAGAAGGCTTGCATTTCTGAGAAATATCCTTATAAAACACTAATCCAAGCTAAATTGCTGCATAAATGAATAATTTCTATAATTGGTAAATTGAAAATTTTTATTCCTTAACATGAAAATACATTTAAATAGCTCAATATTCAACTGGAGCATACATTATAGGAACAAGTAATGCATAGAAAACATTATTATCATATTAGTTTGAATGAAGGCTGAATAAAATTTTTTTAATCTAAAATGTAATGATTCAAACAGTAGACAAATTTATTCCTAGCCTAGGTGATGTGTGTGAATTAGTCATTTTCCAACTGAGAAAAAAATTTGGCATCTGCAACTTAAAGGAATAGAGGCATATTTCGGCTGTTGTTTGAGGTTTATGTTCATAGTTGGTGACATCATGGCAGAAGTGGCATGATAAAAAAAAAAATGCCGAAAAAAAGAAACTAAAGAAAAAGAAGGAAAAAAAAAAAAAAACCCTGCCTGACTCATGGCAGTGGCTGTCAGGAAGCAAAGAGTAGGGGAAGTGCCAGGGAGAGGGGAGGACAGTGTAAAAAACAAGGGAATGTCATTTCAGCCACACTTCCAGTCACTTATCTTCAAGAGACACATCTCCTAACAGGACATTCTTTCATAAACAAGGTTTTCAGTAAATTCACTGATAAATATCGTGACCCTGCCATATGATTCAATAACATTCCAGAATCTCAAATATGAGCAAATGAGATTTTGTGTAATAGATGTCTTAGTTATTTTCATTGCTAGGACAAAATACTTGACATCCACAAATTAGGGAAAGGAAAGATTTGCTTTAGCTCACAGTTTCAGAAGGTCATAGTTCAATGCTGGGTGGCCAGCTATGACAGAAGCACATGGCAGAGGCAGAGGTGGAGACAGTTCCTCATGGCATTGCAAATTGGATGCCAAGTCCCCAAAGGAAGGGAGGGAGTAGCAATCACCCTTCCCGGCCCTGTCCCAGTGATCCACCCCTTCTGGGCCCAGCCTCAGCATGCCAGCCTCTCCAAGTTTTACCCCCTATTCCACTACATTTCTGTAATCTATAATTCACCACATGCTTGTAATCTGTAACCTACCACATGCTTTTTTCCACCACACACCTGTAGTTCATCACACACCCATAATCCACCCCTCCAAAACAGACCTCTATCCCCAAACAGTATAGGGTTCCACAGAGAATTCATAACATTCAAATACATGAGACTTTGGGAGACATTTCAGATTCAAACCACAATGATGGGTGTCTGGAATCTTCACAAAATAGTCGTCAGAAGAATAGGAAAGGGCTTTGCCTTCCTTAAAGCAGAATTTTCATGGTTATACTTGGATTGTCTCTATCAAAGGAAAAAAAAAAGGAACTGAACCGAATCTTTCTAAATTCATGAGATAGGCATTATTGACACGATTTTCAATTACAGTTCAATGGGGACAAGGTGCACATCTGGTTATTCCTATGAAGCTAGGGTGTTTGTGTCTAGGTATCTCAGTTACATTTTTTATTACAATACCAGCCACACACAACTTAAGAGAGAAAGGTTTATCTTAGCTCTCAATTTCAGGAGTTTTCAGTCCCTTCACGGGTGGCCAACAAAGGTGGAATGGCTTTGTAGGGCACATAGCTAGAGAGAAGCTGTACGTAGTGTGGCAAAACAAGAAGACAACAGATCAAAAAGCAGAGCCAGTGACAGACTTCTATCCTTCAAGGTCACGCCCCAGTGAACTACCAATTCTAGGCTTTGCCCTAGTAATCCACCCTTTCAGGTCATGTCTCAGCAATATGTACCTTCTGACCAGGCCCTACCTTTTACCAGTACGGGATTAATCCCCAGGATTGAATCATCTTTCAAACACGTGAGGCTTTGAGGGACTTCCCACAAACCATGCCATTTTGCTTCTGGATGCAAAAGACTCAAATTGCATTGCATTACATTAAAATATCTTTAAATCTTTATGCAAAGTATATTTAGTCCATCACTAAGAGTTGTCAAAGTCCTAACAGTTTCAGCACCGCTAAAATGTTCAAGTCCATTGTCTCTGCTGAGCCACAAGACAAACTCTTAGCTATGAGACCCTTTGAAAATCAAACAGTTAATCATATCAACAAACAATGGCACAGAGTAAATATTTCCATTTCAGAAATGAGGAATAAGACAATGAAGAGAAATTAGACCAAAGCAAGACCTCCACATCCTACAGTTCCATTAAATCTTGTAGCATTGTGTGTAGCATTTGAAGCAAATTATGGCAAGTACTTACCTCCGAAGGACTTGAACAGCCCTGCCACCATAACTTTGTTGCCTATTACAAACTCTGTTTCTTCTCTCTTTGTCTGGCTTTACTTAAAGTCTGTGATATTTCTCAGCAGAGGATCTCTGCTCTTGGCATCTTCAAATTTCCGGGGCCTTCACTGCATTTTTGGTTTCACTCTCTCAGCTCCATGCACTTCCCTTCCTCATTGCCTGCCCCCGTGGTCTTCTTTTGAAATATGGATAAAAGCTTCCCTGTCTCCACAACGCTTGCATTCTTCATGCCTGTGAAAATGATACCAAGGTCTATCAATGCCTTGAGCAGTAGTTTGTCCCCTGTGGTCCAGAGCCACAGCAGCCTCTGAGTACCTATATGGCTGAACTCTGAGTAGCTTACCTCTGACAAACACTCCCTTCTTTTGCCCTACAAAGTACCCTGCAATACTCTTCCTAGAGCAGTCTTTTGATTTTTTTTTTTTAATCCCTGATCTTCCAAAAGTTAGAGTCTTGATGTTTCCTGAGATTTCCTTCAAGTGTCCTTTTTATAGTTCTGATGCAAAGCACTTAACTTCTTTTTAAAGCTAATCCTTTGAATAATTACTTAGTAATTTTTGCCCCAACGGTGCAGTCTTTTTTACTCTGGTAAAACAATGAACTATTTACAACTTTTTTTTTCCTCTGCAGTTTTTCTCTGTCTTTCAGCATAGAGCAGACTGAAAAGAGCAAACATCCATCATGTGAAGCTTGAACAATGGCTGCCTCAAAACTTCCCCCACTAGATTAATTAGTCCACCCCACCATTGATCTTGGTTTCAGGCAAACTTTCAGGGTAAGAGCAAAATGTAGACATACATTTTACCAGATCATGGCCACATGTTGCCAGTGTCAACTGCCAATCCTTCCTACCATCTTGAGATTGGTCTTTGCAATCCACATTTCCATATAGATTCTGTTCTTGTGATCTCAGACAAGAATCTCCAATCAAACTTGGTTTACAGCATTTCAAGGCTTCTTTATCCAGCATCATCAAAACTTTCCAAACATCTGCAAATTAGTTCCAAAGGCTTGTAAACCACATGACGAGGTCAAGTCACAGCAATGACCCCGCTTCTCTAGTATCCGTTTCTGTTTTACTTACTTTTTCGTTTCTTGGATACAAATGCCTGACCCCCACAACCTTCAGAGAAGTAAGTTTTCTAAGATCCCAGTTTCAGGCAGTCTCAGTCTTCATGGGCAGCAGGCAATGGTGGGAGTGGTTGGAGGAAGGTCTAGCCGGAGAGAATCTGTTCATGTTGTGGAAAGACGGGAAGCTGAGACATGACCAAGTAGAGATAGAGAAGGAGTTGTCTCCTTCTTGGTAATGCTTCAGTGACCTGCCCCTTGGGACCAGGCTTCACTTCCAAGCAGAACAAGAAATCAATGGGTCAATTTCCACAACCAAATCACTTTCCAAACATAAGAGGCTCTGGGAGTCACTCCAGATTCTCCTTAACACTAGGGAAAAAGAGATATATTAAAATGAGAGACTACACAAATAGCGTTGTTAACAATACTTCCTAGGTAGAATATATTACTTACTTAAAATTTACCTTATATTGATAATTGTTTGTATTTGCATAATGTCTGGCAATATATCAAATATCCATGAAGGTACCATTTCTGAAACAATATTTTGAAAAACTAATTATGAAAAAAATTCTTTAAATGGATTTTTTATATATCTCAATCCCAGTTCTCACTAATAAATTTTATATGGTAAATACTTTGATTAATTATTTAATTTCATATGGCTTATAGCGTTAGGGTAATTAACACTAACACATTTCTATTAAAGTCTCTATCGAGATATTTCTAGGTTACTTTAAATAATTTATTCTATTATTGATATATATTTGTGATATGTGATAATAGCAGTCAGCTTGAGGAACTGGTGTGTTTACATGCTGTGTTTTGAATATATTTGCTTCCCTTTCTGTATCCTACTCCATCACCACCCTGCTGCTCTCATCCCTTTTTCTCACAAAATCTCTCTTCTTCCTTTCTTCCATCTTTCTATTATTTCTTTTATGGTTTGTTTTTCTCATATTAGAGAAAACACGTGATATTTAAACTGTGACTGATTCTTTCTTCTAAGCATAATGATCTCGGGCTATATCCATTTTTCTACATATGATTCAGATTTACCTTTTTGATGTCAAAGTGGTACTCCACTGTGTAAATATATCACATCATGTTTTTTCACTCATTTTTTATTCACTCATCTTTTTTTTCATTTCTTTTATTTATCTTTTATTGCAATTTTCCCATTTATTGCTATATAAACATATGTTGCACATAATGTTTACATTGAACTTGAGTATTTTGTGTACATATACAACATGTCAAAATTACAATCCCTTCCCCTCCCGCCACTTTCACCTTCTCTCCAACTCCTATTCCCTTTTTCTTTTCTTTTCTTTTTTTACATATCATCTTCTTTTTTTCCTTCTCATCCTCTCACTCCTTCCCTCCCCCAGTTTGTTCTCTTGCCACAAAATCCATCTTCTTGCTTTCTTCTATGTCTCTTACTTTTTTTATGATTTGGTTTTCTCGTATTAGACAAAACCAGATGATATTGAACTTTCTGGGTATGGTAATTTTGCTGAGCATGATGGTCTCAAGGTGAATCCAATTTCCTAAAAATGACTCAAAGATGTCATTCTTAATCACGGAGTAATACTTTACTGAGTATATATACCAGATCTTCTTTATGCAGTCATCTGTGCTCAAGCATACTGGCTTCTTCGAAGATTTGACTATTAACAATTGTGCTGCTATCCTTTCTCCTTTTGATGGTATACTGGCTGCTTCCATGAATTGTCAATTATGGGCTGTTCTTCTACAAACATGGACATGTATGTACCTGACTTGTCTGATGATTACAATTTTTGGAAGCTCCCCAGAATAAGTATTACTCTGTCAAATTAGTTATCTATTTTCTTTTTTCTTTTTTTTTTTTGAAAAATTTCCACACAGCTTTCCACAGTGGTTGTATTGGGTTTATAGTCCCATCACGGTACGAATTCTTTTTCCCTATAACCTTGGTGGCATTTGAGTTTTTGACACTGGCTATTCTCATTACTGTTAGATGGAACATCAGTATTATTTTAATGTGCATTTTTTGGTGTGTAAAGATACTGAATGTTTTCCATATGTTTATTGGCCATTTGAACTTCTGAGAACTCTATTCATTCCAGTTGTCCATTAATTTGGTAAGGTCTTTCATGGAGGGGGCGTCTACTTTTCTTTCAAGTTCTTTGTGTATTCTAGCTAATAAGTCCTCTGTCTGAGGAGTAGAAGAAGACCTATGCTGGATGCGAGTGATCCCATGTGATAGGCTGGTAGCTTGAACTGAATATGGGAGATAAGAAAGTTAAATAATTATAATTTACAATGACATGTGGTCTAACTTTCTATTTCAAAAGGGAAAAACAAGGTAATAGATGGGAACCAGTTGAAATAAAATGGAAAACAAGTGGGACACATATTAAATCTTATAGGTCCATCTCCAGTGCCCAGGGTAGTCAGGATGACATGTGAACTCCACAGGACTGGGGCACCCGCTTACCTATGGCCATACTGGGTGGAGCTCTAAGGGCTTCTCTCTTTAGTTGACTCTGCTTGTTGCCTTTGAATTTCTTTTTTGACAGAAATTTCATATTTGTGAAAAAAAAATTCCTTAGATCTTTCCACTGTAGCTGCGGTTGAAGCCAAGGCTTAGAACTGAAGTTTTTGAGCTTCATGAGTCAACCTCAGGGATACATCGCCCAGCCACTCAAGCCTTTCTTTGAAACCTAAATGCAGTCCGAATTATCCCATCACACTTATATTCAGCATGCCTGCAAAAACCAACACCTTGTGGATAACCCTAAGGCAGCTATCTTGAACAGTGGTTGAGCCCCCGCAGGCAAGGCCGCAGCAGCATTCTCTGAGAGCCTGGATTGCTGAATTTGAGAATATGCCTCTAGTTGCTCCTGAGTGTCTCTCTCTCTCTCTCTCTCTCTCTCTCTCTCTCTCTCTCTCTCTATCAGAAATATTTATTCAGAAAAGGAGAAAACATATTGAGAGTGGAATAGGGCCTCAAAGCAACCTTTTGGAGAACTTTACTGTTTTACACCATTGAATCTGTAGTGGGAATGAGTCTGCCTGATGTGAGGTGCCCTTACTATATTTTTCCATTTATTCCAATGCAATGCATTTAGCATGTTTTCAGTAGTTCTAATCTTTTGAGAGTCTGAAACTCTCAGAAAACCTTCATAGCAACATTTTTTTTCTTTTTCTAGCCAAGATACTTTTTTTTTTTCGGTCTGTGTTTTATTCTTGATTCTTACTGTAGTTCTGGCTAAAAGCATTTAGCAGTATTGTTGTTGTAACCTGAATGTCAGTCTGCCTTAAAATGTTTTCAGACTCCTCCAATAGTCTGCCACAGTTATGTTCATATGCACACAAAGTCTAACAGTATGGGGAAAGTGCAGGTCAGCTGTTTACCAGGATGCAATAAGAATATCCTCTAATTCAGTTTCCAATACATTCTTAGTCTCATTAGAAACCTCAATGTCCTGGTCTTTACTTCGCACATTTCTATTGTGATTTTGTTCTTCTGAGCTTTCATGAGAACTGTCCCTTAAGCTCTGCTTACAGCATCCAGGCTTTCTGAATTCCAATTTCCCATACATTCTAAGCCTCATCCATGAACCAGTTTCAAAGTAGTTTGAAGCACATGATCAGGTACAGTCTTATTCGTGGTTCTACATCCCTTACCAATTTTCTGTAGTGGTCACTTTCTCACTACCAGAACAACGACTGACATCTGCAAAATGAAAGCAGGTTTATTTTGGCTCACAGCTTCAAAGGGCACAGTCCATGTTTGACTGTCTGTAGAGCATAAAAATTATGACAGAAGGAGATGTTGGAGCAGACACAGTAGGAAAAGTGAGAAAACAGGAGAGATACGGGGATAAAAAATCAACCCTCCAGATCATACCTGCTGCCTTTCTTTTCTAACCAGGCTCCATCTCCTATAACCAAATTCAGCAATAAACTTATCAAAAGATTAATATAGTGATGAGTACAGTGCTGCAATCATCAGTAATTTCTAGGTGTTCCCCCTCTGCACACATGACACTGCTTGAAACCATTCTCAATCTACATCCTAACAGGCTAACGAAGCTAGAGTGAGCAGAAGGTCCTCATGCTTGATGGCAACAATTTAGATAAAACTCCTTATCTGGAGAATAATATTCTGCTATGGAATGAATGTCTTAATTACATTCTTGTTCCTAGATCACAATACCTGGCACATACAACCTTAGGGAAAAATTATTATTTTAGCTCACATTCCCAATGTTCTAATCTTCTCATGGTCAGCTGACAATAGCAGCAAATTGTAAGGGTTCAATGGAGAACAGATGCTTACAATGTCACAAGAGCAAAGAGAGGGATTGAGGAGTTGGAACAAGAGTCCATTTTTCAAGGCCACTTGCTGAGTGATCCACAATACACTCAGGGATCCACCTCTCAATCAAGCCTCCCCTTTAACAGCCTTTTAAATACACAAATTAATCCAGTTCATCTAATTAACCCCCACGACCAATCACCTTCCAAATACATGAGGCTTTTAGGGAACACTCTAGATCCAAACCATAACATGGAGCAAATTCTGGAGATATTTCACAGAGATTTTTCTTCCTTTTTTATCTTCTAGATCTATAAATTCATGACTTTTGGGTCCTTATGAAAATTTGTTAGAATTCCATACAGAATTTCAGAAAGAACTAACACTGGCCCCAAGCTTTCTTACTTTTATGTAGTCCACACCCAATTTAAATTAACTTGTAAAAATTACCTTTTAAGTGTTCTATTTACATTTTGGCTGTCACACTTCTGCTCTGAAGAAGTTCATATTGGCTCTGTGGATTCACCTGTCTTTCCATAGTTTGTAGCTCTTCTTTAATCTGCAGACTTGATTCTCTTACAGGTGCACTAGGTGGGATTTTTATTTGTTTGCAGAGAACTTTTTTATTGTGTGTTGGGAATGATGACCTCCAATGTCTTTGTATGTCAACACTGTACTTGGAAGTTGAATAATTTTTATTGTGTATATTTTACATGCTTTTATAAATATAATTTTGGTATCAGATTTGGTATGTAAAATTTAATCATATTTTGATGAAAGAATATTTCATGACTTTGTTTTGGAGAATTTAGAAAATTTAAATATATTCCTGCAGGAAATAAGATACTTATTTTCAAATTGTTAAGGTTTTGATCTAGAATGTCCCTCAAAAGCCTTGTGTGTTTGGATGTGGTGAAGTACCTATGGAATCATATGCTGTTAAGAAGTGGGACCTGGTCAAAGGGGATTGAACAGTGAGGCTTCACTTGGATGGGGCAAAACACTGGGACAGGAACTGGAAGGGTGTATGCTACTTCCTCACCTTTCCCCCTCACTTGGCGTCCTGTCTGCCAGGTTGTGAGCAGCTCCCTCCCTACTCCACCTCCACCACATCCTCCCACCATCCCCAGCTGCCCATCAATGTACTGAGACCATCTGAAACTGTGAGTTAAATGATCATTTCCTCCCTTATGCTGTGGTTGTGGGTTATTCTGTCCCAATAACAAATAAGCAACCAAGACAGAAATATATATGTTGTTTTTTACAATGATAGGAAATCTCCACACAAACTCTAAAATGTGCAACATTTATTTATAGCACACAGGCACAACAAGGTACAAATTTCTCAAATATTTGTCTTGTGAGTTTTCTGAACAGAGTTTCTTTAAGAATGTCATTAAGGCAAACATGAAAGTGTCATAGAGGCACCATCTGACACTCACCATCCCCTAAATTCAAAGATGGATACGGGACAAGTTAGAGGTGAGAGGGTGCCATTCTCATTATATAAAGTGACTAGAATAGAAGTAGAGCACAGAAAAGAAGATTTCTGAATTATAATCAAACTTTATTACTATAATTTCACTACAGATACAAAAGTAAAAGTATAAAAGCCCTTCAACATTTTTATCGTGCTCATCTATTTATTTATTTTACCATATTAAAATCATCAAGGACAGGGAAATATTAGAATTCTTTTATTCTCCATCCCCAGTACTTTTCCTGAATTTTTATTTGATAAATAAATAAATGGTTAAATACTGACAAAAAACCTGATTAAAAGGCAACAACATCTTCATAGTAATAAAAAAAAATCCTGAATACGGCCTTCAATACTTAGCATTAAGCTAATTTTTAAATATTCAATTAATTTTTTGAATAAATAATATATATATAGAATTCTTTATTTTTAAATAGAAGAAAATCGGTTTTAGATATGTGCTATTAAATATATAATAGGCTTTCCTAGGAAAAATATTATGTAAAATGTAAGGTAAAAATTGTTAATAATTTGCATCTCTCTTTCTTTTTTATGTCAAATTGTTTGAATTCATATTGTGGGGCATTATTCTGTAATATATTTTATTTCTCTTCTACTACTTCATAAATTATTTCCTGACAAAACACAAAATATTTGTGGTTAGTATATATGATAGGAATTTTGAAGTTTCCTAAGAAAATACTAATTATATATTATGCAAATTACTGAGAAAAATTATATTAGAGGGAACTATTTATTGAGTTTTTATTTTGGCACAGAGAACGATAAAGTATTAAAGAAAATTTTGGTGATTAAGAAAATTAAAATAAAATTCATATAATAGACATTATGGAATTTCTGTTTTTTATATATTTATTATTATTTGCTAGATTTTGTTTCTGCTCAAATCAAACAAGATAATACAGCACACTGGTGTCAAATCAGAAAAAAATAGAATTTTCTTTATTATGAGTGTTAAAATATTTTTCATAATTTCAGTAATTCTTCATAAATGTTAAGTAAAGTATTTTTAAATATCTTAATTTATCTTACATATTTAAAACTTTAATTCTTTGCATTAAATAGAAGATATGTTTAAAACTTTAAAAGATTTTTTAAAAGAAAGGTGTGCTTTTTATGTTTCCTGAAGCTATGTATATTCATCACACTTCATTGTCTAGAAATTTATTTTATATTCCAAGATTATACTTTTAAGTCGTTAAAATGTGCTAAGGGTTTGTTAAAATCTTGTTACTTACTGTCTGATTTCATCTGAGTAGCCTCAAGTGAAACTGGATTGTCTGCTATTGAAAACATTAAATACCATCCCCTATTTTAAAAGACACAAAGTAATACTGAATAATAAAGTATTACATTAAGTGTAGTTTCATTTAAAATAAAAATGTTTTTCTTAAATGGATTAGCTCTGGTAAACTAACTGCATGGAACTGAATTTCTTGAGAGTTGCTAATTTCCTATCCTCAGAAGATCATCTGAATTTATATAAATGAATGAGTGTCTTTTACTACATGTTAGAATGAGCTACACACGTGAATGATGCTGAGACCTAGCAGTGGCCATGAGTATGAATGTGAGGTCAGCTTAAGAGTATTTAAACAAATATAAGATGAAATTTAAATTTATAAACAAAAATGAAGTTTATACCATTGATTCATTGCTATGTTTATTTAGACTTTCATATAATATAAAGAATACTCACAGCTCTTCAAAGTGACTTGTGCCTCTAATCCCAGCACCCTAGAGGGCTGAGGCAGAAGCTCATATTCGGCAACTTAGACTCTGCCTCAAAATGATAAACTATTCTATAAAACAACAACAGAGCAAAAACGTACCAAACTGAACCACAACAAAAACAACACTAGGAGTGTAACTCAATGTGATGGCTTTGGTTTTAATCCCCAGTACCATAGAACCATATAAAAGAAAAAAATCACAAGATTAAGGTTGAATCTATAAATTATTTTGAGTACTTGAATTATTTATGTTATATTTGTCAAAATTATATTTATTAAAACTTCAAAGAAGAAATATAATTATTATAACTTCATAGATATATTTCCATTTAAAGTTAAGTAGAGTAAAAAAATCAGGAATTCCTCACTCTATTATTTTGACTTCTTTAGAATGGCCATATGGAAGAAAATGATCCATTTTACTAATGGTTTATGAAGAATAAATTCAAATATAGAATGATTTTTAATCTAACACACGAGTGAGGATTATTGTTAATAGTATTTTTTGGAAGGCGGGCAAGAATGAAAGTCATAGAATGTTGTAGACAGAAGCAGGATGCTGCTTAAAAAATAATCTGGAGCTATGAATGTGTGGATGTGTGATTTTTCTCTGCCCTGAAAGCACTTTTATATAGACAGACTTACTTTGGAGTGAAATGAATTCAGTGGAAGAGAAGGATAGGAAAATATCTAAAGACTGTACTAGAAAAAAGAATTACATAACCACAAGCAAGTTAGATCAGTATTCTATGGAGACACGGACAACACATTTGTATTTCTAAAGGTTAATATTTTCGATGTTTGCTTTAATGCCTGGATGGAGGATGGATTGGGAAAGTACCAAGGAGAAGTTAGAGGGAAACAGTAAATTATGTACTTCCAACAACACAAAAATTTTAGTAAATTGAGAAATAAGCAAGGATCCTTAATATGCATTGAAAACTGACCTTGTAAACAGGTATCATTTTACATAAAGAAAAAATTACAAGCCAAAGAAATAATCAGAAACCCAAAATGTAGAAGAAATTAGAAAACAAAGACTGTTTTGAACTTTGAAATAGTGAAAGACACATGGATAAGAGAAAGACAGAAGGGCACTGAAGGTAAACTCAGAAGTGTAGGTTTTTAACTGCATGTGGGATATTAACAGTCGCCATAAAGTGCTTGGATATGCTACAAAGATAATCATGTCACAAAAATGAGTCATGATGCGGCCGTAGGCTCCCTCCAAGAAAGACATTTTGTGGCTAAAGCTGCTCAGGTGAGAGAGGAAACGTGACAGCCAACCCTCCAGCTTATGTCAAAACAGTATCTACTGGAGCATGTGACTGCTGACCTGTCAGTTGCCCAAACTGAGACAAAGGGGAATGAAAGTTACGCACCAACGCTTGGCATAAAATAACGTTGTTAATAATTTCTCAGATTGATTGCATTTAGATCCATAGTTTTTACAGATAGAAATTTAAATACATTAAAATGATTTCTTCCTTTTTACCTTTTAAAAGTGACTACAAGCGAATTGAAGAATACAAATGCGCAGGTGTGTGCGGCTCACATAGTTTGGATGAACAGTTCTTCCCCAGCGCGCAGCCTTGGAACGCAGGGGTCTCCTTAACGAGCATCCGTGTTCTTACGTGCTTACCATGTTACCTTCTGAAATCACCAGAATTTGACATATTCTTGGCTTTTGCAATAAGATACAAGTGTGATTTTTAAATATCCTTTTCTAAGAAAAATATGAAGTGTCTTTACTTGGATTAACTTCAGCTATTTAAGATAGTATTTTCTCACTATGCATTTGCCCCTTCATTATTTAATATAATATTTTTTCACTAGGCTCCAACCATACCTACCACTATATTTTTGAGTGATTATTCCACTTACGTTTTTGCTATTTTTTGGTAAAAGTCATCACAAATCAGTCCTATTTTTATACTGGTTTGTTAATGATCATTGATTTTCCAAACACACTTAAAATTGTCATGTTTTATGTATAATAGAATATTCTGTAATAGTCTTGCTTTTGAGGAGTACACTTAAAATTACTTTGTAATAGAATTGACATAACAACAAAACTTGGCTTCAGAATTGGTCAAACCAGTTGGAACACTTGGCATTTTGGTGAAACAATAATGGTATTTCGGCACTTGGTACATGAGAGAGTCCCACAGTCCAGGTCCAACATGCTTGTCCTTACTTTCTTGCATTTTGTATTTCTGAATTGTTAATCTTAGTTGTCAAACAAGTAAAGAGTGAATCCACTAAGGCCTGGTCTTGTTCTAGTCCAATAAAAGGTAAATACTAGCTCAGGAAGTTCTGGAGAACTTTCATAAATTGCCTCTAATTATGTAATTTCTTATGAAAAATTTTCATTATTTGTCTGATTCTGCACTTTTCAGAAATTTTGCATAGCATTAATGATGAATACAGTGGTATAACTATATTTTACACTATTTAACTCATATTTTACCTGCTCAACATGTAAATATATAGTTCCAAAAATGAAGTAATTTTGTTAAAATTTTAAAAAACCTAGTTGCTATCATTGTTCTTTGGTTTATACTTTTTAAAATTGTGGCTGTTCCAATTTATACTGGTAGAATAATCCAACTGTATTAGACATGTTCAACAGTAATACTCATATTTTATTTGTTGCTAAAAGCTGCGAGCTTTCAATTTTTCTGATAAATATCATTATTAATGATATACTTAGGTATTTCAAACATTTATTCTTCTGTTATATGATAGTTTTTGTCTTAAATCTCTAAAATATCAGATATATAATCTCTATATATTTATAGCATGTTCACTCAATGGTACTATTTTGTCATTTTAGTGCCTTGCAATTTTTTGAACAATTTTCCAAAGATACCATAGTAAGGCAAGCAAAGTCATATTTCAAAATTAAGACTGTAGAAATTGCTTTTTAAATACTTTTGAGTGAACCAAAATTGATGATAATTTATTGTAATATAACACTTACAAATTTTTAAAAAGTTGGCATGTTGAATGTCCTGTATTCTACAATTGCTATAAATATTTCTATGAATTGTCTTTTCCTCTGTTTAATCATTCTTGATATTTGAAAGCTTTTATAGATGGCTATCTGCTCAAAATGTTCCTTGCAGATAGAGTGGCATTAACAAGCTCTGATGAGGTCATTGCCTTACCCACACATTCCCCAATTCATTGCACCATGAGGACAGTGCCTATGGGCTGCATAATTAATCAGTCAAATATTATGAGTATAACACTATGGCTATCATGCGATCACAAATCATATAGTCATTGACAAAAAGCATGTCAGCCCTCTATTGGTCAATATGATTTCCAGCACACAAGAGCATTTCAAGTGTGGGATTTTTGCTTCAGTGTGAATTTTAATTATGTGTACCAAACTACTTGTTTGCAGTGTCCAGAATATCAAATGATTTTGCAGGGATATTCAGTAGCCTCTCACACTTTCTTATCATAACTGATTCTGCCTTCTTGTAAAGCAAAAGGAGATTTTTGTGAAAAGCTTCTACTTACTCCAATGTACCTAATATTAGAATTATCACATAACGGTTGAGTTATGCTTCTTGAAATTAATAGACAATGAAAGTCTGAAAATTGAATCTGCTCAAATCAGTGAAAGAGAAGATACTGGAATGTCAATAAAAAAGGAAAATAGATGGGAAATGAATAGTCGAGATAAAATGTAGGCTCTCAAGTCTTAAGCTACCCTTCATCAAACTAAAACTCGGTTTTTCAGTGGTACTGAAATTGAACATGGGCTCTTCTCAGTGGGATACACCATCAGCCTTGGTTATTTCCTTTTGAGACAGAATATCACTAAATTACTCAGGACACGATTGAATTTATTACTTTCCTTGTCTGAATCTCTCTCAGTGCTTGGATTACAGACATGTATGACCATACCCACTCAGACTGTACTTCTAAAAGCTACTACACGCTTAAAACCTGCGATTTAAATTAGAAATATCATGAATGGAGGAAAATATCTCAATTTTGGTAAAAGATTGTTATTCTAGTAAAATTGTTCAGGCTCCAAATCAGAGTGAATTTGCTATCATAGTTTCCTTAAATTTGATTTTTTCATTTATTTCAGTTGTCACTTTAATTTGAAAAAAAGTATATGTAGTCTCTGAATATCTTAAATCAGATTTATAATTTAAAAGTTGTTATTTTCTATTTAGTTTCCAAAACCAAGTAGATTTTTTTTTCTTTTCAGTTGGATTTCTGTATTCTGTAATTCCCATTTATATAATCTTATATGCTACTTCCATAGTATATGACCTTCTTTGGTTATCAAAAAAATTAATGGTTTATGTTGTTCAAATGCATTCTTTTTATGTCTGTTCAAAATAAAGAGCCTTTAATTATGCATAGATGGGCAGAACAAAAGAGGAGCGCTCTTAGACAGAAAAGAGGAGGTGTAATTGCAAGTCAGTAATGCACTGTTTCCTTCCAAGAGTAATTCTCATATTTCAACAAGAAATATACACAGAAAAGGAAAAGAGAAAAAAAGTAGATCTGCTTACATTATTTAGACTCAGAAGGACAGGCAGAAGTTGCGGTATTTTTTTTGGGGGGGGAATGGACGACGATATTGATACCTTCTAGTGTAAGAAATATATATATGTGTGTGTGTGTGTGTGTGTGTGTGTGTGTGTGTGTGTGTGTACACATATGTATATATATATGTATATATATGCTTTAAATAAAAATTTGACTGTAAGTTATTTTATTAAAAGTTGCCAACTTCCTGAAGCAACAATGAGTAAAACCTTTTGTAGACAGACTCAGGAAAAGTAAACTGTTTATGGGCTGTATTTTTTTTTACATATTGATAAAAGTCATGCTGTGTTAATTTAGATGGTCATATTATTACTGAACATTACTTAATATCCAGTGGTATGTTAAAATATATGCATAAATATATGTTTGTGTATTGGTCATCTTTGAATCTGTATAGTACTTTAGGGTCTATTGAATATGTTTATATGTATCGTGTTCATGTTACATGGAACACAATATTCAGAGAAATGTATTTATATTTCCTCTCCACTTGAGTAGGAAAGTTGTTTCCTTAGTCCTGCTAAGACTAAAAAAAATAATAAAAATGACTTACTGATAGACAACTACCAAGAGTTGGAGCTAAGACACCTTTATTCTGTCCAATGTGGCTTTCTAAGTTAACCCTTTGGAGTGCAAGAATTCCCAGCATAAAGCCCTAGTCAAGCACTTTCTTGCCTGTAAGTAACAAAACTTCCAAATGTAGTCGGTGATGGGCTGAATTGAAAAATAGAAGTAGTAGCTTTTCTGATAATTGCTGTAAGTACAAAGGAATGACAGTTTTTAGGTTTCTCAGTAATTGTATATGCTGCAGGTGATCTCCAGTTGTCAGAGCTGTGGACAGCTGTTCTTCCAAGACTCTTTTAGAAAAAAAAAAAAAAACCTTCTACAGGCAATTCTAACCTCCGTGATAAATATTTTCATAACATATGTTATTTGATAAGCTTTATTATTTAGTGGATGATTATCATGAAAAATGATTGTACTGTTTAATTTTTCAGGTATTCCATGAAAATGTGCTTTTCAATGTTAATTGAATTAGATCTTAATTAATTAAGTTATTTTAGTTACACTGAAAGCATTTACAGCTAATGGAATTAAAGGGGTAAATACCATGATTCAGTGAAAAGAGAACAAATTCATGACAGAAATATCTGTGGAATTTTGGTCATTTGTGTTCTTATTATGTGATCTTAGGAAATTGGACCCACTATTACAGTCCTGTGTTTTACTACTGGTAAGTGGAAAATATTTAATAACCTAATATTAAAATTAGAGAATATTTTCCCTAATACCAGAAAGTACTGGAAGCTTTTGATCATTGGTTACTAGAATGTAGATAGAGAATGGCAAATCAAGTGACTAAGGAAATGAAAGTTTGGCTCTCTCCAAGCTGTTCCTTGTTATCACGAGTATTTAACGAGTATATTTTCTATTGAGTTGCCTAGAACAGTTGGAAGAGTAGGAAAACGAAACCTAAAAATTAGGTAACAAAGCTAAGAAATTCAGCTACCAAGATATTAGGCAGAGGAACAATGCTTTGCTATGGGAGCCTGGACTTCTCTGCTGTGCTTGTTCTTAAAATGTCTGGGAATGAACAAATACTTGAAGGATCCGGAATGCCTGTGCAATATTTTTAGACGGCTAACGTATTTTTTTTAATCTCTCTTTCTTTTTCCCATGTGCTGGAGATCGAACCCAGTGCATGCATGCTAGTGAGGCACTCTGCTAATTAGCCAAATCTCCAGCTCTATCTTATTTTCTGTTGCTTTCATTTTTTTGTTTTGTTTTGTTTTGTTTTCATTCAAGTCATAGGCTCCTATTTCTGGGCCCTGAGAAAGGTCGTTGTCGTCTTAACAGAAAAGGTAGAGTAGACAGTAAGTATGATTGGATAGTAAGCCATTTATAAAATTGCTAGACGAGAGTTGGTTCATAAATAGCACAGATCCATTTTACTTACTGTAGCCATATACCAAGTCAAGAATAGTTTATAAGAAAGATAACTGCTTATACATTTGGTGTTACATAAGGATAATAAGGGGACTCATAACTTTGAAGACAAAAATTTGAACTAAAAGTAGTTTTGCAGTAAACGAGATTTTCCTCAAAATACCTTTTAGTAATAGTTTCTCCGAGCAAAAAAGTGCTATTTACATGTGGACTAGTCATTTTAGTATTTATTTTATATTACATTACAATTTGTAAATTTTAAAAGTGTTATTGACATTGAAAAAAGAGCTGATGTTATCAGCTTTTCGGGATGTGAAAGGAAAATCACTGTGCAGAGCATGTTGATTGTTGGTTATTAGAATGTAGAAAGAAAACGAGAAAGCACGTTGCTAAGAAAATTACAGGTTTACTTTCTCCATGATATTCCCTCTTATCATACTGAAATTCTAAAATGCTCTGATATTTACTTGGGAATTAATTTATGTGAATATTTTAATAATGATTGTGTTTCTAGTATTGGTTTCCAAAACAGGCAACAAATATTGCCATTATGCTGTTAAGCATAAAAACAAACACTCACTAATAAACATTCTACCCAGCTGGGCTTTTCATAAAGATACTTGAAAATGAACTTCAAATGTTTCCACTAAAATTTTCTGGTGAATTTTCCCCACATTCTAACAAACTACATCAAATAGAACTCATTTCATGGAAAAAAAGAATCCCACAGCACTTCTTTTTAATAACTGTTCAGCTACAAAATTTTATTGATGTCTTTTTATGTTCCCTCTAGAGGATGTAATGCACAAAAGCATTGCCACGGAACATATAAAATTACAAATGAAATTTATTGTAAAAAGTAGAATGTCTTCTAGACTGGTGTCAGTATTTATTTCATTCATAAACCAGAACTGCAGTATAATATATTCATTGTCAGCAAGTTCATGTGTGTAAATTGCCATCCAATGTTATTGACTGATATAAGACAGATATTGAAAAGACAATTTAAATTTACTCTTCCAAACATAAACTGTTCCACAAAAGCACTGTAAAAACTCCTTCAAGGTTTTGGGTTGTGCTTGACATTTACGGTTAACTACATAATTTGGTCGTGTCATAATCCATTGTGTTTGGCAATTTGGCGTTAAATGCCTGCAGAGCCGATTGGATTCTCACCACCTCGCTAGTAGACAGCTTTAGTCTGTGACGGAGCAAGCAAGAGAAAAGATCTAGACGACGCTGACCAGGTGGAGAGAGTTTATTTACACGGTCTCTTATCTCTAGCAGTTGCAAAAGTGCTGAGTCCTGGGAGCCCTGAGTGTAGGGGTAATCCAGCTGCAAAATCAGGTCCCGGATTGCTTCAGGGTCGAAGTGCATGCTGTAGCCAAACACTTGAATGTTGTTGATTTTCATGTATCCCAGGTTTCTAGAAGGGTCAATGAACTCCAGAGGTTCATAGTAAATGCTCTCGTTGCCATTGGGCCCATTAGACTTGATGCGACTCCTCAGGTAAATGTGTACTGTCTCAAAAAATGTCTTCCATTTGTTCCCCAGAGTCAGCGTCCAGTTGTAGCACTGAAGAGGGAGGTCCAGCTTAGTCCGCTCCCAGTCTGGAAAGCTGTTTTCATTCACAGGCATAAACCAGCTCTCAGAGTGGCTGCCTCCAAAGGGGTTGATGTAAACAGCCAACACTGGCTCCAACGTGCTATTTTTAGTTAAGCAAATCTGTAAAGAGAGACCCAAGATCATATGGACTAGACTTGACTTGTACTTGTTACTTTTCAAGGTGAGGAGCATCCGCTTACGCCAAGACGGGTCAAACCAACTATTGAGGCGCATGTCGTTGCTGATAAAAATAGCATGGACTTCTATTCTTCTGTCTGTTTTCTGCAACAGGTATTTCATCTCCAGGTCTTGCAGGTCAGTCTCAAAGCCGATGTAGTGGTCAGTGGACTCTGCGACTTCAGGCTTGCAGAGCCCTTGGCTCAGCATGTAGCCGGTGTTGCAGGTGCCACAGCGAGTGCGGTTGTCAGGTGCGCAGGTCAGGCAGGCGGAGGCATCGCCCACCGTGCAGGGCAAGAAGGCAGTGCAGACCACCTGGTCATTGGGACACGTGCAGGAGTGTGTCTCCTCCGAAAAGCTGCCCAGGAGTCCATTTTCATTGCAGTAGAGGAAAGACTGGATTCGACTGAGCCAGTAGGTTGAGGTTCTGGAAATAAAACAAAACAAGTCTATGTAAACGCAAAGCTTGTGTGTAGGGTGTATTCCATTTTCATCACTGCTCAAGACATAAAGCTATATACAGATATCTGATTCGAGATGGAGTCCTCCATTTTAAAACATGTAACATCTTCTGACAGGTTTGCATGCCACCAAATTAGGTGAAATCTGAAGATGCTTGTAAGCATGATCTGGCTGATGTTTTGAAATGATAAGCAACAAGAGGAAACAGCAAAAATAGTATTATCACAATAAAGCTAGAGTAAAATTATGGCATAAAATAATTTTTGTTCATTAGTTATTAGTTTCATAGAGCAATACTAATATAGGAATCTAGATTATTCTGAAATAAAACTGAGAGAAAAAGCTTTCTCGGTTGTCAATCAATATATTCAGATCCTACAGTTCTACTAACAGGAAAACAAGTACCTACTGAGAGGGAAAATATTGTTAAAACAGATCTGCTTCCACTCTTACAGGCTGTTCAAAGAAATAGTTGAAAATACCTCATTAAAATCAATAAGCTCTTCTACAAAGGATTAATTACATCAAAGTGCTTGAATCTAGTCATGAGCACTTTTTTGAATCAAGCTAATCATGAAGCCAATTTAAGATCTTAATTTTTAAATGTATTATTTAACTCTTCTGGCTTGTTGAAAGTCACAGTAAAATAATGAAGGGAAATGGGTGGCTTCTAATTGGATAATTCCTTGTTTTGTGTTTTTTTTCTTCTTTTCATGCTGTTTTTTTTTTTTTTTTGTACTGGTTGACTGATCATGGCAAGTTTAGTGGACATTAACACCTATGGTTCTTTCATATCAAAAATGGGAAAAGCAATTTTTTCCATGCTGTTTTTATGAGAGATATATAGGGCTAAAAATGCATGCATATATTTAAAATTTCATGTCATGTGTATTTCGCAATAGACACTCAAAATTTAATGTAATAGCAGTTCTTATACTTAGTACATTTGTAATTTTATGTGAAATTTCTATAGTCTACTTAACACTTTGGGTTTATTATATCAGTAAGGTCTTAAAAATTCACACACAATTCTGGTAAAAATAAAATATTAATCTGTTTAAACAATCATGAAATTATGATATTTTAATGATTTACATTGTCTTTAAATTTGATATTTCACATATGAAATTGTTTTCACTGCCCATCTATGGCTTGCAGAGTTCAGCACTTATTGAAAGGTAAACTATTGCTCGTATTCAAAAAATAATTAAACAACTCTTTTTTTTCTCTCCTGACACAAACTTTTCTTCTTAGTGACTTTTTAAAAACTCATACATGATTTTGTTATTATTTCATATAATAATACCCAGCTTGCCAGATCCCATTGTGTTTTCTTCATGGCGATATACCAAATGCCTGGTAGAATGACAGGAGATCACAGGCCTTTGGTATTTTTGAATATTAAAAGAAATACAGGGAATTTAGTTTGTTCTCAATAAGCATATTTTAACTGAATGTTAAACTGAACATTTCAAACAGTTGGGAAGTCTTAGCTCTGAAGTGGCAGGTGGTAGAGTTATGCAAATTATGCTTTAAGGTTTGCATTTTTAAATCCATGCAGTCTTCCTTGTTATGTTCCTCTAATGTGGTTGCATCCCATAGATGCAAAAGAGAAGAAAGAAACAACAACCAAATAACTCCATGACACATTGTCCTCCTCGTTGTTTCTCACACAATGAAGAAGACAACGGAAATTTGCAGCCTAGTCACTTCGCTCTCTGGTTTGAATATGTCCCGTAACATTTCAATGTGGGAATCACGATCCTCTGTGCAACTGTGTTGGGAGGAGAGACCCGAGGGGAGAGCTTCAGGTTATGGAGCGCCACCTGTATAAATGAATAAATTTCATAATCACTAGGATAAGTTGTTTATATATGAGTAACTGGGACTTTGACTCCTCTGTCTCATTCTCTGACTTTCTACCAGAAGGAACAACTCCTGGGTATGGTCTTCTCAGTCTCCATATCATGAGCTTATAAATTTTCCTCCATTAAAAATTATGTAGTGTCAATATTTGATTTTAGCAGCACAAAATGATCTCATATACGTATGTAATTTTCAGATAAGTGCAATGAGAAACTCTCACATGAATATGCTCAAGGCTTTTAAAATCACACAGATATGAATCTGCTGACTCTTCATGAGCCACGTATGTATGCACACTTATTTGGACTGTTGTTCTATAGCAGTGCCCTATTTCCTAATTCCTGGCAAAAGTATAAAATATGTCTTCTTTCTGGTTTGTAGAAAAGATTGATTGTTTATTATACTATCCTGTCTCGTAATGCTACTGACGTGTAGTTACTTTTTTATTCTATTTCATTTCATTATTATTGCTTTTCTAACTTCAGTAAATAAGAATCAATATGTTTATGAAAGTGTTTAAAATGACTAAATATGAACCAGAGAAAAACAATTTATCAGTGATAGTACAAATTCTGAATGATTTGGCCTCAGTTTTTCTCTTTTTTCCAGTCTTTTTTTTCTTTCTATGCTAGTTCCTTTGCCATTACTTCTTGGTCTTCCTTCCTTCCTTTCTTTCTTTTTAATTTGTTTCTTGTATACTGCCATTTATTTCTATCCAATATAAAGTACATAATATATATGCACCAGCTGGGTTGGAAATTATATTTTCTTCCCTGAAATTAAAGCATAAATTCTTCGAACCAATTCATCTCTCATTTTAAGCTCTAATCATATTTTGAAATCAAAAGGATGAAACAAAAACGAAATTAATAGACCTGAGGCTAAAAGATGGCCCACGCAAAACTAGGTCACAGGAGACAGGATCATCTGCACACTTTAGAGAAAAAAATGTCTTTTCCAGCTTTACTTTTTCCAGTCTTTTCCACATCCCCGCAGACGCATCACTGAAGGAATGCATTTCCACTTTCCGGGTTTCAGCTTGTAATGTATGAATGCTGATGGCTCGGCACAGTGTCAAAGCCCTGGCACCCGGGGACTCAGCACGTAAGTTTCTTTTATTTGCTGCTTCTTGTCCTTCTCAACTCACTACTTGTCTTTTGCTTATTTTACTACACTTCACAAGGTAAGAATAGATTTTTCAAGGAAAAGGAAATTCAATATAATCTGTCCTTTCTTTACTCTTGGTAAGGCAGCAGTCAAAAAAAAAAAAAAAAAAACAGACTAAGAAAGTTTCAGGATTGTTTAAAGGATTTTTTTACCTACTAAAAGGTTAGCATAGTTACTTTTTTCCAACAAAGTAAAATCAAGTAGTTCTTATTTTATTTTGTAAATTTAATATATTTGAGGCTAAATAATTTCAAAATTTCAACTTACATGATGTGAAGTATTTTTATTGTTTCATTTCATGCATAAATATTAAAACAAATTAACAAATACCTCACCTTAATGCTACATATTTCATAGCCTACTGTAAATGATATATACATTTTCATTACAATTTAATGTAAAATGGTACATTTTTTGCTGCTTTTGATCAAGTGCGTGGCATGGCTCCTGGCATTAACTTAACAGTACTTCACAGAATAACAAAGGAAGGAAGGAAGGAGGGAGAGAATGAGTGATGAAACAATGGAGAGCAAAAGAATTTGCTGGAAAGGAACTATGGATTATCGAAGAGTAGAAGAAACCAGAAGGCAGAACAAGCAAGTGATTTGATCAATAATATGATATGGATAGACGCAAATTTGAAGAAACTCCTTACTCACTGGGAAGAAAGCTTACATGTTGTAAATAATTTCTCAAAAATCTTTCAATTTGTAGTACAATGAAATGGAATGCACTCTAGGAGGCAGAAATAGGAGGACTGCAATTTGAGCCCCTCCTGCCGAACTGAGGGAGATGCTGTCTCAAAATCAAAAGTGAAAGAGAAACTGATCTGAAGACATAGTTGAGTGCCAAGGCCATGAGCTCAATTCACAGTACACACATGCACGTGCACATAAGCATACACAAATGAAAGTGCTGTCCAGAGTTAATCTAAAATTCATTTGAGAAAAAAAAATCAATCGCTAAAAAGTCAGTAGCATTTAAATCATTAAGAAACCATGCAGCATACTGATTCGAGTGTTTTGGAAGACTCTTTAGTTCATGTGAGTCTTGGTAACCGGTAACACTCTCCATGAATTACAGAGCACGGATGTGGGCATTCAAGGAGCACTGGACTCAGAGCCTCCAGCCTTGTTGACCTATGATGTAGGGCATTGCAACTTTGGACCTAGGGCAACTTCTTAGTCTCTTTAACATTCTACAAAACATACATTTTCCCCAATTTTCCATTTAATTTATTAGTATGTATTGGGAAATTAGGTGACATACCTATCATATAAACCTCACATTCACTTCCCCTTCTATTTTCCCACCCTCCCACTCCCTCCCAAATCCCTCTCCCCTTCCTTTCTTTTGTTTGGCTTTTTTATATGTTTATAATTTGGGAGGAACGGTGTGATAGTTAATCTTATGGGCCTGATTCACTTCACTATGTATAATGGTTTCAAGGAGCATCTATTTTCCTACATATGACTTCAAATTTATCTTTTATGGCAGAGTAGTACACACACACACACACACACACACACACACACACACACATCTGTTGATGGATATTTGAGAATCTTCCATGACTTAACTACTGTGAGTTTTATATGAGTTGTGCTGTTGTAAACATGAGTATGTATGGGTCCCTGTTACATTATGACTTTAATTCTTTTGGAAGATATTTGAAAACAGTATTGCTGCGTCAAATAAGAATGTCTACTTTCAGTTTTTGAGGAATTTCTATACTGCCTTCCATAATTTTTGTATCAGTTTACACCCTGTAAGCAATGTAGGACAGAGGTACGCTTACCAGTATCTGTGGTTTCTGAGTTCTTGATAATATTCATCATCAATGGGGTAAGACGGAGCCTCAGAATTGTTTTGATTTGCATTCCTCTAATGGCTAAAGATGCTGAACTGTTTCTTTTTTAATTTCATAATTCAGGTACAAATTTTAATTCTACATAATACTTAGAATGCACATAGCTTTCTAAGTGTTGGTGTATTTATCTGTGATTTTATTTGTTGATATGTTGCCAAGCTAAAAAGTTGCAACATATATACTGTATTGGTCATTTTTTTCATTTAAACAAAATACCTGAAATAGTTTACTTAGTTCTCAGTCTGAAGGCTGAAAGGGCAAACAGGACTATATACACTGGACTCAGTTCTATAACAATTCTTGAGAGGACTTAGAAAATAATTTAATCTCTTCCACGGAAAATATCTTCAGTGATTTGAGAGCCTCTCATTAAGCCTCATCCATCGAGGCCTGTGTCATAGTCCACCGGGCAACATCCAAACTATAGCACTTATACATAGACTTATCACAGAGTCTTACACGTTATACCTGTTCTAATAAAATAACATGAACAAAATGCTTATTTAAATTATTATTGTTTTAAGAATATCAATAAACAATAGTTTTAAACTTCTAGCTGTAACAGCATTAAATGGGAGTGAGTCAGTGTTACAGTTTAAATACGATGTGTCCTGCAAATACCATGAATTGATTATGAAGTAAAATGGAATAGTCTTCTATGGCTTAATAGATGAAGGGGCCTATTTGCAGGCGGTGCCCATTGGAGGACCTAGGTCACGAGGGCATGCCTTTTACGTTACGTGCTGGCTCCAGCCCTTCCTTCCTCTCCAGTTCACTTGCTTCCGCTCTACTTCCTGGTTGCCGTCAGGTGAGTAGATTTCCTTCGCCGTAATATTTCTGCCTCGTCACAGGCCTATGAATAATGGAGTCAGCTGACTGTTAGGTACCATGAGCTGATGTAATTCTTTTCTCTTTAGGCTGTGAGTATATGGGTACCAGGTATTTTATCACAGCAGCAGAGCAGACTAATACAGTGAACCAGATTCTTGTGTGTGACGCTGAACACAATGTCTGGATTTCTAGGAGTGTATTTGTTAATACACACAATAACAGAGAACTGTTATGTACAGTTAGAGGCTACAATTCCCTTGCAAGTAAATTAACAACCAAAAAAACCCCACCTATTAAGGGGTCTTTCAACTGCAGCTAACCCTCAACGGAGAAAGACATATCTAGGGAAGATAAGGGAAAGTTCGTGTCTGCAGAGAAGGCAGTGCCAACAGATAACTGAATTTACATGCATGAGGCTCCATGTCCCTTTGTATGCTGTACAGTCTCCGCACTGGACAATTTTGGCATATGTGTAAAAGAGGAAAGTAAGCTAAACACCAGAGCTCACCTTAATAAAATAAATTCTGCTATGTTCCAGTAATCTTAATTTACTGCTTAGTGCACATTTTATGTCATAGACAGCCACTTTATATCCATTTTTTTGCTTAATTCTTTAAAGGAGCTTATAAAGTCTAAGCTCATTTTAAAATTTGAAAATTATTGAGTCTCACAAGCTTGAATGACTTTATGACAAATATATCAGGCATCAGAATGAATGCCAACGAAAAGAAAGAAATATATGCGCTTGTTGATGTTAAAATTTGAGAAAGAAATATATGTGCTTGGTGATTTTAAAATTTGAGCTGGATGTGTTGTTCCTTATAAAGAAGAAAAGTACTTACAATATTACCTTAGGGATAGGACCCATCTCCATAACAGGACAATATCAAATATAAAATAATTTGTATTCATGATATAAAGTTGAGATTCCTGGCAGCACTACAGTATAATGGCTATAGATCATCTTCTTAAGAAAATATGTAATTTTCCTCATCTAGAAGATGGGAGTAAAGTTTCTTATAAGATTATAAAAATAAAGTACAATAGCAATTAAAAGACTTAAACAGTGCCTATATACAAAATCATCAGGATATATATATATATATATATATATATATATATATATATATATACTCTGATTGGTATCAGTCATTACTACTGTCATTTTTAAAGACATATCATAAGTAATTTCTTCATCATAGTTATTTGTCTCCCAGAATACAGAGCATTCCATGTCCTCTTTCATTTGCACATAATATTACTCTGTGTCCCTGTATTTTTCTATATGAAAATGAACACCCTTTGGCACCATGAGGGTAACAATATTAAAAAGTTCATGTGAAGTCTGTAAGAGTTTTGAAACCCTCAAAAACTTCTCTAAAAAAGGCATTGCTCAAATTCACAACACTACAGTCTAGATGCTGTGCGTGCTGAGAACATATGTCAGTACAAAAACAATTACCTCCCCTCATGGGTAAATCCTTTCTGGGTGCTAATAATCTTATTCCAAAAGTCCTTTATTCTAACACTGTAATCCTTTATTGCTCTCCAAGCCTGTACAATGTGGATCTAAAATTTTAAAACTAAATAGTTTAATTTCAGTATCTTTTAAAAGTTAAAGATTATCCCATCTCATTTTACCTTGATTAGGTTTTATTTATTTATTTATTTATTTATTTATTTATTGAACTGTAATTCTTTAAACTAAGTACAGATTTTGGAGTGAAGCACCCATGGTCCATTAAACAACCACAAGCTGATTATCAGCATGGTCACAGGCAGATAAAACCAAATAATATGTTGTTGCTTTCGCTTTTCTGACTGTCTCTCTGGCCATCTAAACCGTCGTGACATAATTTGGGGTCACGTGTTGGAGGAATAGCTCAGCAGTTATAGAGCTTAGGCAAGTGTTAATTACCTGAGTACAATCCCCCAACCCTACATACAATGGGCATGGTGGCACATTCCTGTAATCCCCGCACTAGGGAGGCTGAGGCGGGTGGACTGTCCTGAGTTCAATACCAGCCTGGACTGCAGAGTGAGACCCTGTCTCAAAAAAAAAAAAAAAAAAAAATCACAAATACACGTAGACTGCAATAAGACTGTGAACTGTTGTCAGATTGATTCTCCAATTATAGCTCGCCTTTAATTTCCTTTCATGGATTATCATATTGAAATATTTTTCTACTAAATCACACTAAATATTAAGACAAAAGGCTTAAAATACTATGATGTTCAAGCAGGCTCTTTAATAGTCGGTACAATTGAATAGCATTGACACAAAAGTCATTATATGGCAAAACAGGTAAATCAGGTATCTCCTACGTGCTTTCCCAGCAGTCTGTGGTTTTAGCTAGGATAATATTCATCTCAGTGGGTCATTAATCAAATCACCTCTTTTTTATTACATTATGCATACTGTGAGGGAGAGATCTGTGTGTTTATTAATTTCATGATCATAAAATTCCTAAATCATTTACAGTGGTTAAATTTCTTCCTTACAACATTCTGAAACTTTATACTGCTCTAAAAACCTGCCCTTTTTGGATCTCAGTTTGAAAATATAAATAATAAAACTTAACAATTTTAAAGCAAATGATTATTTATGAAGAAGTCATTTTAATTTACCCTCACAGTTTTAACAATTAAAAAGAATAAACTATAACATAAAGACATAGACTGACATTGAAAATATAATGCTGGATGAATGAGCAACATACAATAAGTGTATATTACACAATATCATTTGTATAGTGCTCAAGACGATACAGATCTAAAATCTATGGTGTTAGGAATGTTGTCTGTGAGGATGGATATTGCAATTGTGCATGAACGACCTCCTGGGCAGTGAAAATGCTGTGTCCATGGGCTGTGGACTTGGTGTGTAGGTGCAGCAACTTCTCAATATCAAGGCTTTTTTACTCACTGTACATAGATTGGTACATGCATATCAAAACATATCACGTTGAAGACTATCTATGCATGTCAGGATATACTAGTTTTCAAATTTACCAGGTTTCCACTGAGTTATTTTTCTCTTTACTATTTCTTCGATATTGTTTCTAATCCAGTTGTAGGAACTAGTTGAAAGAACAGGAATATTTGTGGCAAAAATCTCCAAATGTGCAGTTTTCTCTTCATTTTCCTTTACCAACCAATAAAGTGAAAAAAAGAAGTAGGGAGAAAATATTAGCATTTTCATCTCTCTCTAAAAAGTCCCCATCTTTATATTGATATGCGATAGTGTAGATGCAGTCCTTGAATTAATGTCCCTGATTTCTCTGGTGATTTTTTTTTCTCTTTCTCTCCCAGATACTCAGCTCCAACCACTTTGGCATATGTCTTACTGATTCCACAGTAGGAAGTTTGAAAGGGCTCTCCTTATTTTCACAGTGCATGTCTGTCTGTTCACAGTGCATGTTACACATGCCTAATCACAGGTGCTAATAGCTGATGGTAGCCACTTGATGCAGAGGGCAAGAGATTCTAAGAGTATTCATAGCATTCCTTATGAGAGTAGCATGTAACAGCAATGCAAGGAAATGGGCAGGCCATCCACGCATTACGAAAAGCTACACAACGCACACCCAAGAAGCAGCAGACAGCCTCCATCTGAGAGCGTCAGAGATGCACAAGTGTATTCATGGACAATGTCCCAACAGGAATTCTGGATGATAGGAAGGTGCTTTGAAAACATTTGGAGGCAGTGTTTTTATTGAATTACAATAAGTAGTATCATAAAAGGCCATTTAGATGACTTAGACCAAGATTTTTTTAAAAAATTAAGAAAAACCCCAAATGCATGTAACAAAAATAACAGCTGTTTTGACTGTGAGAAAATTAATAAATGTGAAACCTCTTTGGATTTTCCTTTGTGCTACATACTAATTTATGCCATGCCTCCTTCGGAGTAACTCTTCTCTCAACACGGCTGCAAAGTCCCAAAACTGCCTCGCGTGGGTTTGAATTTGTAAGCTCTGTGCTTCCAACCAACAAAGTACTAGGATTATGGGCCTATGCCACCTGCCTAGGTACTTTGAAATTTATTTTAATTGTTGCCACTACATTTCCTGACTTCCCTGCAAAGGATTAAGCATCTCTTCCATGCTCAAATTGTCAATAGTACCACTTAAAATAAAACCTACTACTTCATTTGTTGGCTTGAATTCCTTGCCTAGGTGTAAAACTCTGAATCTTCATATGCCAGGGGTCTATGAGTATTCATCATTAAGCCGATTCCCAGTAGGAGGAAGATGAGAGGATGGGTGTGACTGGAAGACTGAGTGCAGGATTCTCCTGTTTTCCCCAATAACCATGCAGAAGAGATGAGATTCCTTGCAGGTGACCCATGACCCACGTGCTGGGTCTGGCTATGTCACTGAATAGACTAAGATCAAAGCTAATGTAGAATCTGGGGAAAACTATATCCAACACTGAGGAATAATTCTAAAGAAGCCTGGAAAGAGGTCTAGGGTAAGGCTCAAAGCACAGGGATTTCATCCTAGCTTTACCCTACTAACTTGGATACCGATGTGCTTTCAAAAATAATGACTAAATTTACAGATTGTTCTTTATCCTTTGCGTTGTTATTTCTGGTAACTTCAGAATTCTGCAAGAAATTCCATCTAGCACCTTTGTCTCACTACATTTTTATAATTGGCAATTTTAAACATACTCAACATCTCTACGACTTAGGCTTTTTAAGTCTTAATCACATTAGACTTTACAGCCTTACTCATACTTCCAGCTCTGTGCTTTCATAAAAAATGAACTTTAATTAAGCCTAAATTCATCTTATTCTGTGACTGCAGCACTGATGAACATAGGTAAGGGAAACCACAAAAACCACAAAACCAGGTTGACTCGACTCACTTTAGGTTACAATTACAAAGCTTAAAGATTTTCATTGTTGTTAGTCCTCATATATTTCCACAGTCATTTTGGTCTCCTAAACTATAGAATGAATATTTTACACACACGTAATTTCCTAATGGACCCATTTTTGCAGTCCCAGTCAGAGACTGTCACTCTGATTTGACTGACAAAATAGAATAATAGAAAATTATTTTTCCTCCACTATTAAATGTATTAACCTTTTTAAAAAAACTTTTAAATGATACATACATTCTGGTTCCCTTCTAATCTCTTCCGTGACATCCATGCACAAAATCTCGCCTTTCACTACCTTCTTTGACTTCTGTTTCCATAGCAATTCCATTTTCATAGAAACCATGGTATGGGGCAGTAGGAATAGCACAGCAGTAGAGCACTCTCCTAGCAAGCGCAAGGCCCTGAGCTTGATTCCTGAGCACCCCTCAAACTGGGTGTGGTGGCATATAGTTGTAATCCCAGCACCCGGGAGACAGAGTTCAAGGCCAGCTTGGACTACACAGCGAATTCTGGACCAGCTTGGATTAAAAAGTGAGACCCTGTCTCAAGAAAAAAAAATCATAGTACCCATCTGTAAACTACAGTACAGAGTTTGGGAGCATTCTACAGAGAAACTGTCCTTAATTCAATGTTGGCTTCCAAATATTATCAATTTCTCTGTTCGCTCTTTTAGAAAAATACTTCAAAAGTATTATTGATTTCTATTATCCTCCTTTTATCTCTTTCTTATTGTAACTCTGAAAGCTTTCCTTCCAATATTTTATAAAAATGGCTTGGCTTGACTTCAACATTATTAACATCTCAGCAATAACTGATCTCAGCAAACTAAACACTTTGGCAGAGCTTTTCCCTTCTTGGACGCTATGCTCTTGGGATCTCCCACATCAAATCCTCTCAAAGGCAAAATAGGGCAATAGAGAATTAGTTTCTGTTTCTCAATAGCAGGTCATAGTTGCCATTCTTTATTAGAAACTGTTACTCACTAAATCATACCGTCTTACCTTACTGATGGTCAGGTTTTGTAATATATGCGCTTTAATGAGTCATCCAAGCTTAACCATTAAATAATTTACATTGATAATGTCCAACTTTTTACCCGCAGTATAAGCTTAGTCCCTTTCTTCAAGACTAATATACGAATTACTTGTTAAATGCCTCTATTTGGCTATACATATCTGAACACAAAGCCGTCTTTCCCTCACATTTACCCGAACATGGAACAACATCTCCCTTCCTACTAGTCACAGTCGCAGGACCCTGTAAGTTGTAGTGGTCAGCTGGGTAATCACTCGTGGTTTCTCTCTCTCTCCTGCCTGACAGCTAGTCTTCCAGCACAGAATAGATTTATAGTGTCCACAGTATAGGAAGCTAGATCAACAACAAGAATAATATATTAGCAGAGAATGGTAAAATATGATAGTGACTTGGACTGCGATTGTGTTTTTTTTTTTTAAATTGTAGATTGGCGAATATAACCACAGATGAAATGGAGCATTTGTCCACACAGCAATGTACGTTCTGCAAGTCCACTTTCATTTCTTTAGTTGTCCTGTCGTGGATACCTTAATGTTCTTAATTGGTTCAAAATGTCCACTTGTGGTCATTTTGGGTTTTAGGAAGAGCTGGATGTCACAGATAATAGATGTGGTGACTAGATAGATGAGGACATATTGTCATGTTTTTATATCCCTGTCTTTTTTGAGGAATGTTGTCAGCAACACTCACCATATTTTTATCACATGCTATAAAGACTCTCATGAGAGAGAGACTTCCAGAACTACCTCTGCTAGTTTACAGAACTGCTTCAGAAAGTGGCAAGAATAAGTGTATTTGAAGTGAGGGACAATATTTACAGAGGGATTGACAGCAATGTGTCTTTTATTGCAACAAATTTTAAAAATATAAACAACCACTGTATGTTCTGATCACACTTTGTCTTCAGACCAAGCCTTAATTTATTTTCTGAGTTTTACGCGGTGTATATAATGCCCTTTAAACATTCTCGTTCAGAGGAAGGTCCTAAAACAAGATGAACAATAAATGTGTCACTTCCACCTCAGAGTCCTGTGTCTTCTCTTTGTCATCAACTCAAATCAGTGCTCAAATTTTTTGCTCTTTAATTTCTTCACCAAACACACCACTGCTCAAGCTAAAAATTCAAACTTGAGAAAGCACGCATAATTCTCAACTTGTCATCAAACTGTCTTCAGGCGTAAAACATTGACTATCAATTACAATTATTTTTAAATCTTTATCCATAATATCTTGAAGATAGGCTGTCTGTATAACACTTAATCATCTTTCTACCTTGTTTACTTACTGGACTTTTCTGATTTTTCTTTATATGGCTTCCTTTTCAATCCATTTTACCCACAATCCTCAGAGAGGGCACTCGACTACCTATAGCAATTTAGAGGTCTACTGTCTGAGAATAAATACCCAACGACAGGCATGGTAACATGACCCTCCATCTCTCCAGCCTATCCTCGCACAGTCTTCTAATTGCCTTCTGCTTCACTGTTCATTTCATAGAACTCTAAGATGGCTGAGGCGTATTGTGGGGTAAGTTTTGCTTTCTAAAAAAAAAATATTGCATTTGAGAACTTGGTAATTACTCATGTTAGACCAAACGTTCTACAGTCTCTCTGGGAAAGTTAATTGAAATTACATCTAAATCACCATCTCTGTTATATTTACAACCACATGGTCCTTCAGGACTAAAATTATGAACCACATCTGAAAAAAAAATCTCAAAATCTGACACGTTCCAAGAATGACCAATGTCTGCATGTCCCTCATTCCACAGTGCTCTCTATCAGACCCCAAGTTTCTTGAGTAACTCGCACTATATTTACAATCATTTGTTGCAGTCTTATACTTACCTTGTTCTTCTATTTTAAAAAAGAGTTTTTTCTCATTTTATTGCTATGTATAAGCACAAAATTTAAGGTTTACAATGAAGTTGAGCATTTTGTGCACCTACATATCTTGTCAAGGTGACAAGGACTTTCCCACTCTCCTTTTGTCCCTCCCCCTCCCCACCCCTTCCTCACTCCCCGCCTTACCCTCCTGTTTCACTTTATCTTTCGTTTCATGTTCCATGAGATAGTTGTGGTCTGGGTCTCTCCTATCAGAGAGACCATTGAATGTTTCACTTTCTGCTTCTGACTCACTTCACTGCAATAGCTGAAATCACTATAGAGTAAGTAGATGTTTAAAAATTGCTCAATAATAACTGACAAGATTCTGGTGTATCACAGGAAAAATCATAGACCTGTGAATAATGTGAATAGATAACTGTAATAATATATATATATATATATATATATATATATATATATGATATTCACAAAAAACTACAAGAATTGCACTGAAGCTATAGGAGGGTCTAGGCTGCCAGCACACAGGACCCTTTCAAACAGATGCTACAATCTGTCCTTTTGGGTACAAATGAACTTGATAGGAAACCATTTAAAAGCATATTGTCATATTCAGAAATTAGCACAAAAATTTAACTTCAGAATAATCAGTACTATTAACAAAATTTAAAAACTGTCTAAATAAATGTAAACAGCCAGCCAGAAAGAAGAAAACAAGGGAAACTGAAGGTTTAGTACAGAGGTATTGATCAATTATTCCCTAGTGTCATTCAAGAATGAGGGTGCCATCACTAGGACAGGAGGGCTAGTTTTCACCTCCAGGAAATCTGCGTTTGTCAAGAATATAATGGCCCTCAGGAAGAGAGTTAAAGACCAGTAAGTCTCTTTTGCTTGGGTTTCATGATCACCAAAAATTTTTATGATAATAATTTGTGTTCTCGCATAACACTTCTCTAGGACAAATATGAATGATATTAGGTGGATATTTTAAGGCAAGCAACAAGCAACAGCTATGTCATCAAATAAGATTACAGCATTCTGGACCATAGATTTTAATTTGGGGATTTGATTGAGTGAACTCTTATTCCAAACCTGGTCATCTCTAAGTCTCTAAGGTGCTAAGGTAGATGGATGTCCTGGAATTCAGTTGCCAGAAACTGGATTACACACACACACACACACACACACACACACACACACACACACACACACACAGAATCACCTTCCAGGATTCCTCTACAGATAATCATCCTCCATCAAAATATCTCCAAAGTCACACCCCTAGCTTTCACATTCATATGAGCTTTGCCCAGTGTTGGCTGTGAAGTCTCCTACTCAGAATTCACTGCAGTTAATGCTTATCTGAGCAAAACAAAAACAGAAGGTAAGGGGTACACTTGGCCCTCACAAATGTAATCTCCCATGAAAATAAGCAAATACTGTGGGGTGAGTGTGTGTGTGTGTGTATGTGTGTGTGTGTGTTTTAAGTGGCGCACAATTTACATCACAATTGAAGGAATAATGACACAACTTGACACCTTATCTCACTTAAAGTATTACCACCAGCAGTAAACTTTGGTCCTATGCCATGTGATTTTTGTCCATCAGAGTGAAAGAACACATAAATTCTTTTCTCTCTTTTCTAAAAATTTAATGTTTACATTAGTTTTTTTTTTAAATTAAATTAGAGTGTACCAAAGAACTGATTAGAAGACAAAAGTAATTCAGTCCCTCTAATCCTCTTTGGCCTCACCTTTGAGATGAAACAGGAAAGTGATAAATTAAGTAATCTTTCAACATCTATTCAGAAAACAAGTAGTAAAAACAACACTTTAATCCTTTGGTTCTTAGGTAGACTCTATACAATGTAGAATATCTCTTTCACTTCAGTGATAAGATTTCCCATTAACCAAAATATCATCTGATTGGGGAAAAAATGAGTCTCTTTGGATGTTATGAGCACTGAAATAAATCAAGCAGGTTTTCAAAATGCATCCTTCTCCCTTACTTGTGGGACAAGCCACAAAAACATAAATAGGAGGCTCTTCTGAACTGTCAGAAGGACAGACAGAAAGCTGTGTCACTTCAAGCGCTTAATCTGCCCTGGTGGCACGAGGAAAAATCGGAATTTTTTTTTTTTAGTGTTTGCTATTCAGTTTTCATTTAACTTTCACTCTTTTTTATTACCTATGTACTGATGGGTTGGCTTAATTTTGGTGGATTTTTAGTGCACATAACTTGCCTTGATCTTTGCAATCCCTCGCTGACCCCGTGCACAATTCTGCCTCATGTTTCACATTTTGAAGGTTTCAAACTACAAAACATAATCTGTTTATGTCTCTCTCCCCGTTAACCACCTGTATATGCTCTCCGTTCTGTTTCCTTCATCTTTCTTCCAACAATCTCCTCCAACATTTGTGTCTTTTATTTTAAATTCCAAATATTAGGACAAGTATGTGATCTTCATTTCTCCAAGTATGGCTAACTTTCCTCACCGTGATGGTCTTTAGACCACACGCTGAAATCATCAGGGGCAAGAATAGCTATTTTTTGTCCATAATATGATTTTAACCTTTATCTGTCATCTGTTGATATCATAGCGATTAATTGGCAGAAAAAAGAAAAGACATTATAAAAATCATTGCTAAAATTATGATTTGAAAACATTAGATGATTAATTTCTTTTATGCAGTATAAACTATAGCCACATAGATTAAATGCATATTCTAATAATCTTATAAAATTCTATCTAATGTCTGTGCTAATGGTTAACAACAGTCATTCCAGCTATAGTTAAGCAGATGGGTGCCGTGTGTAGTAGAGCACATCAATGCTTATTGAAAATGAAGCCTGGTTGCTTGTAAAGAAATGCCTTAAAATTATAGAGTACACATTTTTAGGATCATCTAGCTATACCCTATTGTGCTGTTGATCACAAAGCAATTTGAAACTAAACTTGAGAATAAGAAAAAATATTTTTGCTTTATTTTAATGTCAAATACTCAGATACTAACTAAAGTGATACTAAATTATTATCTATGTTATGTGTTGTTGTAAATTCCTTCATTTATAGGATTAACTATATTCTTTCGCACTATTTTTCACATCAAAAGTTTAGACAAATCTATTTGCATTTAAAATTGCAAGACCAAAATTAGTAAGCCAGTAAATAGTAAATTAAGATACTAAATTTTGAAATCCAACTCTTGTTTATTCCTTTCCTACAGAAACAAAGACAGTCTTTACTGTCAACCTAACATCTTGTGGATTTTCATACAAATTGTGCTATTTCTCATTTTGGCTTAGCATCCATTTCTCATTCTTATAACTGATCAAAGTTGGATTGAATGTTTAATATACTAATGTTGTCAATTAGATATTGAAAAACTAAGGCAGAACCAGTTGTGCAGTTCTGCAATCTCAGCGCCCTGAGAGGCTGAGGCAGGAGGATCTCAAGTTTGAGCCTAGCCTGAAACAGTTAGTGACTGAGTGAAATCCTGTTTCAAAATAAAAAGGGAGATTGCCAGGATTGTAGTTTATGCAAAGACTCTGGGTTCCACCCCCAGGACCACAACAAACAAATAAACAAAATCACTGAAAATAATTTAGATAGAATGTTCTCCCACTGCTCTCAGCCTGCTCCATTTGTGTCCCCAGCCTTTTCCTCTGGCTCCTGGTTTTTACTGGTAATGGCCCTTTCATGCTTATGTAAATATAGAACATTTTTGTTTTTGTATTGAAAATTGAGCCCCAAATTCCTTTCACTAAAAGATATCTCAGTCTATTTTTTATTTTTAATTTTGAGGCAGGGTCTTGCTAAATGACATATTCCCCCCCCCCCCCCCCCCTCAGGGAAGGCTCAAGTTTATGATCCCTCTTCCTTGGCATCACAGACAGCTGCAATTATAGGTCTGCACCACCAGGGCCGCCTGTCCATATGGTGCGTTTATGTCAAGGTGGTACATGTCCCACCTGTGACCGTAAAGCTCAAAAATAACTCATTTATCTTATTGAGTAATAGCCAGACTTTTTGAAATATATGTAATAGAAAAGAAAGGCAAAATCAGTCACAGAATTATGCTAATTAATTAAATAAACTATGTGTTTTACATTTAAAAGAAACTCAGGACATGTTTATGTTCATTTCTAGACTTTCAGATTTCTAGAAAAAAAGGACAGAAGAAGACGAAGATTAATTGTGATTAATAAAACCACAGTGTCACCCGTTTGTCAATGACAAGTTACAAATAGTTGTAGCTAATATGCTAGTCTTTTATCAGTTACAAACGAAGCCAAAATTAAAATGCATATCTTGTCTATAAGGCTAGTAGCATGACACAATAACAGGTGAACATGGCATCCAGTTATGGATGTTTGAGAGCCTCACCTGAGGGACATCTGAGGGGTCCTTGATCAAGAATTGTGGGATTTAAGTGTATATCACTCATCTTGCCAAAAATCAGTATTCTCATTTGAAACACCAACGGCGATTTTCTATAAAGTTAGTTCTGCATCAACAACTTTAAAATTGTATTTTTTACTTTACAATTGCATTTTATAACTAGACGATTTTCACATAAATACCCCTAAAAGTCAGTACCTACATATAAGATTGCATTAATTATCAAAATTTGTTAATCATTGCTTAGTAGAACTATTAAAAGGGGAAGAAATTTTATTCTCTTTAAATATTTTAGAAATGTTTGCTACAAAATGTGTGTGTGTGTGTGTGTGTGTGTGTGTATGTGTGTTTGTGTGTGTATATGTTTACACTTACAATGAACTCCTGCAAATACACTGAGTTTCCATTAGAACCTAAGGAGGAGTATGGCACTTCTTAAAGTCATCCATCCTCTCAAACGTGGAGATGTTTTACTAGTCTTTCTCCCTGTATGCTCGAACCCCACTTGGAATCCTGCCCAACTTTCATTTTTCCCTCTCCTCGGGTTCTTAGATTTGTGGTTTCCTTTCCTTGAGACTGACTTGCTCATACGTACCTATGGCTTTTTCCTTAACATACGTCTTTAACCAAGTATTTTCTTGTGAGGTTTTCCATCAACATCCTATTTGAATTTGCTCCCATCTCCAAACTTCCTTGTCTGTATCTCTGCTTTCTTTTTCTTATTGCACTTAAAAAAAATTTTTTTTGAATGACTTCCAGTACTAGTATTTCAGCTCTAAAATGCTGTGAATTTTTGTATTGCTGTCCATGGTACTGATCACCCCAAGAGTATCTGGCTCACAGCATACACTCAATAAATCACGTTGAAGAACAAATTAATCTATTTATATGATTTTACAGAAGGCATATTTGGTAAACAGAGATAAGTAGAATCCATTTAATACTGATATGTTCAATTTACAGAATATTCTAATTATAATAGGAACACTTTTTAACACATAAACACTTTCAACATACAAATTATTACTTTTTCTCTCATTTCCAATTTCTACATTTCAAAAGCCAAATATCATTATATTTGCCTTGCTTTTTAACCATTATGATATTTGTACTAAAAATACAGTCGAATATTTTTAGAATAAAGCTAATATGGTTACTTGAAGAAAAAAATCAATATTTAAAGATATTTTACACCTAAAATTTGACAAGATTTTCTAGATTTTGGTTCTTATAGTCTGAATAGTACACCTACTTTTCTTCTACAAGATAAACTAATTATCTCCTATTTACTATTGTCAATGTGTTGTTTTGTCATTATCATCTTATTTCTGATTTTCCACAAGCATCCTAAAAATGAAAGGAAATATTAATCCCTTTTTATGCTCTTATTAGTAGGAATCAATCATAAATAATTATAATAGGAACATAGTAAAGCCATTCTCACGACCAGTGATAATTGGCACAGAGATGTGGAGAACGACAGAGAAGCCTGCTACATAGTCAAGATAGCTAGGAGAAAGAAAAGGTGACAGAGAACTTTGTATTGCAATGATAGCATGTGCTTATTTATGAGTAATTTGCCTACTGGCTCTAAGTACATATAAAACTTTGTGAAAGAAGTTGAATTTGTGAACATTTTCTGTGTATTTGTTTGATTTTCTAACATATGAGCAGGAAAGTCAGATCTGATATATTTATGTCTCTTGAAAGTCCATCCTGAGGTAAAAGAAAAGAAAATGTATTACCTCAAAAGGTTGAGAGCCACTGGGGAAGTTTGATATGCATGTTAACTTTCTTATTTCATTCATTCTATTCCAATTTTTATTCCATTTTATTAAAGATAGTTATATTCATGATTTCCTATATAGTGTAATATTAGAGAAAAACATAAAGTCATTCCCAAAAGCTCTGTACAATACTGCTTGTACTCTATAATTTTTGCTCAAATGCTCTTTTGCTACATTAGATTTTTGGCAGCTTTAAATCATTCCTTAGAATAAATGTCCTGTAGCTCCTGAAAAATGCTAATTGAAAGTATCTGCCTTTCACAAATGAAGTTAAAATCTACCATTAATACCTGGATATTTATTGAAGTAGACAACATCTGCTTTTAGAACGAAGAGCACTAACAAATAATGTGTTATTCTGGCAAATGAGAAAACACGCATTTCAGATATGCTGTGGCATGTCACACACCCCAGGAAATTAGCTTTCAAAGTGATATGTCAACATTAATTTTCAGAGTTTTGTAATGTGTCTAATCATAACCAATGAGGTTAGACAAAAACACCTGCTGTCCTTTCTGTCATTTGTTTGTAAAATTAGACTCAAAGTACCATGACTAGTATACCACCGGATATGGACTCTGGGGTAAAGTGTCCTCAAGTGTCCTTGGAATGTAAGCGGGGAGTATAAACATAACATTCTGACAGGACTAAACACAACTTCAAATGAACACATTTGTATTGCCTTTCTTAATAGATTTTCTGATTAACTATCAAGTGATATAAGGATGAGTTTTTTATTTATAAAGTAGTTATCTAAAGAGAAGTTGAAGAATGAGTCAAAGCTACTTGCATACAAAATGCTTTAGAGTAGTTCATGTTTGTTTTTTTCTTAATGTATATTACAGTCCCTAAAGTTTCTATACAAAAAATACAAGGTCTAGTTTTTCTATATGATTGAAAATATTGGTACTTGACATTATAAATGGTTATTCTCAGATTTAAATGATTATTGCTAGTTTAATTTAAGCTACAGTTAGTGAGAAGGGAGAAATTGCTGTTACTTTTGGTATTAAAACTCCTTCTTTATGCAAAATACTGTTGACCTTCTTAGCACTTCGCCTTTTTAGAATATGGAATTACACCATTTAAATTATTGTATGATATTGCTTTCCTTATTAGGGCTCACTGTCTCGTTGTTACTCACAATGAAGTGAGTTAACAAGAGGCATCTTGCTAAAGATTTTATGACTGTAATATCCATCTTTCACCATTCGTGTTTAATAACTCATTAATGAATCTTCTATGAATATAAATTATAATATATACTTAACAGAACATGCCATTTAATAAGTATTTATTGAGTTCATAGTCTATAAATAATGTTGAAAGCCTGTAAAAACATAATAACTGCACACCGGGAGTCCACATTCAATCTTTATTAATTTTTAGCAATTTTTGTGTGAAATTTTCAAACATATAGAGAGACAATAAAATTCCGCCTAAGGCTCCGGGATTTCCTTAGCCAGCATAAATATTTACCAGCAAGTCCTTTCACGTGATTTATCGACTTCGCTCCCAGTTCTTTACTAGAGAGAATATTTTCAAACTTAGGTAATCAGACTATTTCTGCCTTATAAAGTTCCTGTGAAGTTTTCCAGGTACCTCACAATTAAGATTTTAAAATGAACACATATAATTACTATTATCTCACAATAAGAGGATTGGCCATAAATGAAGGATAGGGACTAATTAATACCTCAACAATAATTAAATTTGTCTTGTAGTAAAAAATTAATTGTTTTTAATTTTAAAAAATCAGGATCCACAGAGATCCAACTCATTTTATTAGCTCCTTATGCCCCTTGAGACTTTTATGGTCCTTTCCTCTTCTTTAGTCTCATAATTTTGGATTCTGATGAAGTGAGACAATTCTACGATATAGCCCACTTTTTGGATTTAACTAATAAATTCCTAACGATTCAATCTGTCTGTCCCCTACATTACAGACTAGTAACCTATGTGTTGCAAATTACCATCAAAAACTTGAGGAAAACTAAGTAGACTACATTAGTTAGGCACATGATTTCAAAGAAATTTCACAGAAGATATTAGAACATTGCTGCTAATATTTAAGTTAATATTCTATTCTTAAGTCATACTTACGCAACAGCTTTGATTTCAAGTCAGGCTATACATTTGTCTTAAACAACTTTGTAAAAATATAGCCTGTAGTTCATACAGATGTAAGAAAACACAATGCCATCCTTCCTCTTATAATAGAAATGCCTGAGTAATATTCTCTATTTTTCTATAAATTCTCAGCTTGCCTCTACTTTCACTCTTAAAGAAATTACCTTACGCATCAACAAAGACCTTGATTTATTTACTCACACTCACTTCCATTCTGTGATAAAGAAGTATGTTACGATAACATGTTTGAGTTTCTACTACTTGCAAGGACTTTTTAAAATCCCTGACACTTATTAATTCATTTAAGATTCACTGTGAACCTATGAGACGTGTACCAAATTCTACTCCTTTTTTAGCAAAATGAATTGTAGTACAGAGTAAAGTAACTTTTTGCATGAGTGTAGAAATGGCTAAATTGGGATTTTATCAGGCAACATGATTTTCTAAGTGCATTACTTAATGCTATTTTTTCATAAACCAATCTTTTTCTTAAAGGCACAAACAAAATGTAGTAATTTTTTCTTCAGATAGTTATAGCACCAGTAAACTTGAAAGTATCCATGCTTAAGAGGTGGGGGAGGGAGAAGGGTCTTTTTCTTTCAATAGGGGAATGGAGAAAACCTAAATTATTCATTCACGTGTTAATTAATTCAATAAATATTTATTAGGCTAAGTTAATTTAAATTTAAGTCATATGTATCAACTCATTTTCACTCATTAGGTCACCTAATGGCTGTCTGCTTGTTTGCTCTCAGAATAAGCTACGTTTTGAAATTTAACCAGTTAATCATTAAAATCTGAACTTTAAAATTCAGAAGAAGAAACAGCATAAGCAAATGATCATTTTCTGGTTCATAATTTTTCTCAATTTCTTCTTTGTGTCAAAGTAGCTAAATCAAAGTGGACAAAGTAGTAGATTTATTATATTAATTTCTGTGTTATAATAGCAGAATTGATATGAACACATCTACTTATTTTGCATGTCATCATTTTTTAATTATTTCTAATTTTTGAAAGGAAACACGTTGAGCTAAGCTTTTGTACACAATTTTTCTGCTTTTTTCCCTTCTTTTTCTCTCTTTTTAAACATATATTTTGTAAGATTCAACAGCTCCAATTGTAGATGTCTATACTTCAGGAAACTTTCAGTCTCTTCTTAGAGCACGTTACTGGAAATATTCATATGAGAGACCTAGGAAGAAGCAATGGTAAGGCTTGGTTGTAGTTTCCTGTGACTGGCTAGTGCCTCTGTATGTATTTGTGGTATATATTGTGCTGCTCCCACAGATTCTGCAGTGAACAGCCTTCAGGAAAAAGGAACATTGTGCTGCCTGTTCATCATTCAATGTGGTTATTTCTCGGAACCCGTGTGATTGTGGTTGCCTCTCCCATGCTCAGTGTTTAAAACTCCTTAAAAGGCAACTATTCACATAGAAAATAAGTATACAAGAATCTTATCTTAAACTTAAAAAAAAATCTCTTGTAGAGAACCCACTGCCAACATCAAATTAATGAGGAAAGGCCAAAGGCATTTCTTCCAAAATCTGGAACAAGAAGAGCGTGTCCACTCTGACAACTCCTGTGCATTATAATACTTAAAGCTATAAACAGTAAAATCAGGTAAAAGAATGAAATAAAAAGGAATATGAATGGAAAGAAAGAGTGCAAAATATTCTTATTCACAGATGACATGATACATTGTAAATAAGGGACTAAAAATTCTACCAGAAGATTCTTAAAATGAATTAAATTCAGCAAAGTAGCAGGATACAGTATCGACACACAAAGAATGCTGCATGAAACGATTAGCAAGTGAAAAAAAATCTAATAATATTTGTTGCAACCAAACTATGCCAGTAAAAGTCTATCTAAGCAGAAATAATAAAAGATGGAACCTTGGAACATCAAAAAGGAAGAAAGGAAAAGAAGAATAAAATGGGGGTATAACAACAAACTTTTTTCCACTTGCTGAGTTTCCTATTTTTTTTTTTTTGCAGCTGAAACAGAATTTATAAGACTATATCTGCTGCTCTCAATGTACATAAAATATCAATATTTAAGATGCTATAAACAGAGGAAGAAAAAGGATGCAAGGGAAAGCAACTTTTATCCACTTCACTAAGGTGATAAAATATTACAACCAGTAAAGTGTAAGGTTTTAAATATATACATGGAGAATGCAATGACTGAAAAAATTTATACAAAACAATACACCCAAAACATTTCAGAAGGTTGAGTATTACCTGCTTTATATGAGAAACTTAAAAATAAATTATTTAAAACCAAATAAACCAGAGATCGCAGGAAGCAGAGAGGAAGCCTGTGGAGAGGAGGAGGTCACATGGGACAGTGGGGACAGGAAGAAAGGGAGAGGACGGGGAAGGAGAATGGCCAAGGCGTGACAAAATGAATTGAGTTGTTGTGTGTCACAAAAATACAGAAATGAAAACATTGTAGATAAATAGAAAAAATCAATAATATTCCTATTCCCTCACAGCAAATCTATCAAGAAAAATATCAGAAAAAGTCCCAATCATGGCAGCTTCAAAATCAAAAATAAATGAATAAATAGTAAATAAATAGTTAGGAACTAACTAATCAAGTAAGTGAGAGATCTCTATAGTGGATGTTATGGTACTTTTTTTCAAAGTGATTAAAAGGACATTAGAAAATGCAAAGACATTTCTTGTTACCAAGATGAATCAAACTAATATTTTCAGTTTGGTCATGTAACCAAAAGTAATACATAAATTTTATGCAACTTTATCAAAATGCCATGAGATTTTAGTTTTTCACTGAAGAGACAAATAAACAAACAAACAAAAACAAACAAACAAAACTCCTAAAATTTATGAGGAATGAGAAGATACTGAGCAGAGCCAAAGCAATCCTGAGCAGTAAGAACAAAGAGGGAGGCAGTATGATCCCAATTTAAGGTCATCTGACACAGCAAACAGGCAAAAGAATGAACTACATGGAATACATGTTGGAAACAACACAGTCTAACTCTTAGTATTTTTAGACAAGTGATCTTTTATAATCCACCAAAAATCTACCAGAAGACTCTGAGAACTGATTTACAAATTCAGCCAACTGGTAAGATGCAATATCAATACACAAAATTTAATATTATTGTGCTAAGAATAAAGTCACTGAGAAAGAGAAAAGATTTCCATTTACAGTAGCCTCCAAAAACAGAATCTTTGGGAACTGACTTAATTTACAAATTGAAGGGTAATTACAGTGAAAACCATACTGTGGTGGGAAGAGAAATTGGAGCAGGAGTTAGTCAATGGAAAGATATCCCTTTCCTGGACAGGCAGAACAAATATTGCCAAAATGGCCATACTGGCAAAACTGATACATAAATTTAATTTAATTCCTATGAAAATACCAAAAGCATCATTCTCATAGGACTAGAAAGAGGAATTGTAAATTCATATGGAACACAAGAAATAATACCAAGAATTAACAATTGGGATTATGTTAAATTAAAAAGCTTCTGCCTAACCAAAGAAAACCATCAACAGAATGACAATAGAGCCAGTGGAATAGGAAAAAGATATGTGCCCTACTCCTCAGACAGAGGACTAGTATCTAGAATGTCCAAAGAACTAAAAATAATAACAAATAAATAAGCCTCTCCTAAAAAAAAAAAAAAGACCTGAGTAAAAATGTGCAATTGAAATGAGCAAGTATTTCTCAGAGGAAGAGTAAAAATATTAAGGCACTTTGGCCATTAAAGAAATGCAAATCGCCAACAACTCTGAAGTTCCACTTTCCCCTAATAAGAACAAATTATTTACACACATAATCAATAAAAGCTCGTTAATGTTGCTCCTCGATGTTTAATACTATTTTCTTTTCTTTTTTACATGAATAAATTATAGATTCAATAACACATCAGAAAAATTAACAGGCTTTTATTGAATGTGACTGTAAATTTCCCAGAATATCATTAGTGTTGTGTATCTGAAACCATGTAATAAAGACCTGTTGTTACGCGCACACGCACACACACACGCGCGCGCACACACACAAACACACCACTTATTGATAAGAATTCAAAAAATAAGTGGTGCTAGCAAGGATGTGGGGATAGAGCAGCATGTCTACATTGTTAGTGGGTTTATAAACTGGTCTGGAGAGTTCTCCAAAAAAAAAAAAAAAAAAAAAAAAAAAAAAAAAAGAAAATAGATATTCCATTTGACCCAGCTATACTTCTTCTGGTTATCTTCCCAAAAGACGTAAAAGCATATCATGGCAGGTATCTATGCATACATATGTTCGCAGCAGCGTAGTTCATCATAGCTAAATCATGGAGTTTGCCAGTATGCTCATCAGCTGATCAATGGATAAAGAAAATGCAACATATATACATAATAGAGTATTACTCTGCCACTAAGAAAGAGATATTTCAGTCATTTTTAAGTAAATGGTTACATCTTGAGACCACTACACTTAATGAAATGAGCCAGAAAATTAAACATTGCCTCCTGTCTCCAATGTGAGAAAATCAAAGCATACCTAAGAAACAGCCACATAAGAGAGATAGTGGGAAACAGGGAGATAAGTTTGGGAAAGTGGATGGAAAAGTGGGAAAGGGTGAGACAGGAGGGAGTGAATAATGGAAGTAAATGTGAGGAAGACATGATATGCGTATGCAGATTCCTCAAGTTGGACGGAACTATCATGTTTTGCCAACATATCTGGTAAAAATAATAAATCTGGAAGAAAATGTCATATAACAAAGCTACAGTGATTAAAACATCATGTATTAGCATGAAAACAGACATGTTGATCAGTGGAATAGAAGAACCAAGGAAGAAGAAATAACCCCAGACAGCCACTGTCTTTGGCAAAAGGTCTGAAAGCATACACTGAGGAAAAGAGGCTCTTTAAGAATCTTTGCTGGAAAAACTGGTTTTCCACATGGAGCAGAATGAAGCCTGCCTTATATGTCTCACTCTGCTGAGATCGAATAAAAATGGATCAAAGATGTAGACACTAAGTAAAAAGAAACTCAGGATCTGCTGGGAGGTAAAGTAGGTCACATTCCTGAGGACCTATGCATGGACAAGGACGTTCTGACAGAATCCCACTGAAAGTAGAATAATAGCAAACACTAATGTGTAGGGTTACATCAAATTAAATAGCTTCTGTGCCGCAAAGAAAAAAGGACAGTCTAGAGAAAACCTAGAATAAGGAAAAAAAAAAACATTTCAGCTACTCCACACTGAGATATATCCAAAAACCTATAAAGAACTCAAAATATTAGACCCTCAAAATGAATGATTCAGTCATAGAAGTAGGGAATTCAGATAAAGAGAAAATTCTCAAAGAAGTGTGAATAACCTTTAAGAATTTAAAAAGGTATCCACAGTCTTTGCCCTTTAGAGAAACGCGATTCAAATTAACACTGAAATCCAATCTTACTCCCTCAGTAAGAATGGCTATGATCAAGGACTCAAAAAGCAACAAATTCTGGTGATGTTGTAGTGGAATCAAAACAAAGCAATACAAACAAACAAAAAAACCCTTAACTTTTGCTGGGAATGTAAACATTTACAGCCACTATATTAATCAGTATGGCGATTCTTCAAAAAAAGCATAAATGATTTCTTTTGACTCTCTATTCCTTTTCTGAGTATCTTTTCTGAGAGTTAAAGGTATCATATTACGGTGATATACACACAGAGATGTTTATAGAAGCATAGCTCAAAGTAAATAAATTTTCAAAGTAGTGTATATGCCCTCAAGAGATGAATGTATAAAACAATATGTATCACAACTATCTCATGGAACTTAAAACGAAAAAACAAAGTGAAACAGGCGGGTGGGGGGGTGGGGAGGAAGGGGTAGAGAAGGGGAGGGACAAAACGAAAATGGGAAAGTACCTGTCACCTTGACAAGATACGTAGGTGCACAAAATGCTCAACTTCATTGTAAACCTTAAGGTTTGCACTTATACATATCAATAAAATGGGGAAAAAACAATATGTAGTATATACACACAGTGCAGTGTTACTCAGCCATTAATAAGAATAAACTTGGGTTAACGGTAAGAAAATGGATGACTCTTGAGAGCTCAGTGCTAAGGGAAAGAAACCAGACACCACAGTTTAAATATTGCATGCTTCCTGTTATATGGGTAGCCCAATGAATAAACAATTTAAAGAGTGAAATAAAAGACATATGATAGAGAACAGGTAAATAGCCTTCGTGGAGAACATAAAAGCCAGAGATAGGAAAAGAGGATAGGGAAGAAAGGGAGGAGTGATAAAAGTGATGAAATTGGTATGTAGATGTACTGTTCCTCGAAATGAGTATAATTATTATAAACATACTCAATTGAAGTAAAATTTCACATACTATGCTTTTACTAAATGTAGAATTTGCAAAAATCAGTTTTTTAAAAGTATATCTCTTTCTTTCTTTCTTTCTTTCTTTCTTTCTTTCTTTCTTTCTTTCTTTCATTTCTTTCTTCCTCTCTGAGACAGAATCTTATCTCTACTTTATCCTTCTCCTGAACTCCCTATGTAACCCAAGCTGGTAACTCACGGCAATCCTTTTGCCTCAGATTCCTCAGTTCTGGGACTGTAGGAGTCTTCCACCACACCCAGCTAATTTTTATATGTTGCTGGGGAATCCATCTCAGGGCCTTGCCCTTGCCAGAAAGTGCTCTAACCGCTGAGATACAATTCTAGCTCCAATACCATTCAAAACTAGCACTAGAAGTAAGTAATCATAATGCCTACATGTGATGCAGCTCTAAGTCTGGTATCAAAAACAGTCAAATGACATATAATAACCTTGAAAACCTGTGAAGAAAACATCAGTTAGATAACACAATATGTTGTCGACCAAAGGGAAATGCTATGACATTGTATGTGAAATCATGGCTAAATCAGACAAATCGCAAAATTGAAAGACGAAAACCAAGAAAAGCAATGTTCTACTGAATATAACTCACAATAATGGAGATAGCATTTGCTTTGTTAATGGAAGAGCACTCCCACCATAACCATGGAAGCATGACACGTGGGTTTCGGTACTTGAGGATGCACAAAGCATCAGGAGCATATTGATGTGAGAGAGCAAGCAAAAATACAACATCAAAGTGAAACAAAACAAACTACCATATTGCAGGACTAGAAGCAAGGAGCAAGGAAAATTATCCAACTAAAAAGGAAGAAGCTGGGGCTGCAGAGAAGTGACAGGGTTCTCATCTTGGGGAGGTGTGAAGTCTTGAGCTTGACCCCCCACTAATAACACAGAGAGAGAGAGAGAGAGAGAGAGAGAGAGGCAGAGAGAGAGAGAGAGAGAGAGAGAGAGAGGCAGAAAATATACATTGTCAATAAAATCTGTTGTAATATCATAATTTATGAAAAATTAATTTGTACATAAAACTCCTAAGACGTGCGTATTCATAGAAGCAAGTTAGGACCTGTATCAATAAATTATCAACTTCATAAACTGTGGCCAGCATCATTTGAAATATGATACCATGGACAAAATTTGAATTAGTGTAGTTAAAGAAACTTTTTACAAGCAAGTTGAATCAATATTTTTTATTTTAACTGTCTAGCATTATTTTAAAACAATATTATGTGGGGAAAGTAGGATCAGGACTAATACATAAACCAGAGTTTGTCTTTGTGAATTCCAACTGCTTATTACACTAATAATTCAGACACACAATAAGTATATGATATAAAATACATATGTTATTAAGTGCAGAATGAGTTTTTTAAAATGTGCATGCTCTCATGATGAAAATACTCAACGATGGGCTAGAGGAATGTCTCAGTGGTTAAAGAGCTTGCCTAGCAAGCTTTAAGTCAAGCGCTAAGTGCCTGAGAGTTTGATTCCCGGCACCACACAAGCCAGCCACGGTGGTGGCGCATGCTTGTAATCCTAGCAATAGAGGAGGCTGATACTGGAGGAATGCCATGAGTCCAAGGCCAGTCTGGGCTCCATAGTGATCTCAGGACCAGCCTGAGCTACAGAGTGAGACAATGTCTCAAAAAAAAAAAAAAAAAAAAAACAAAAATACCCAAAGAGTTGGTACCTCAACTCGTGCATATATAACACATTACAAAATGGAGAACAATCATAGGATGATATTGTTGTGGACAATAACATATTGCGCAGATAGCAAGTAGTAGAATGACAAAAATATTTCCACTCTTCTCTGGGATCCACTTCTAAGTAGCATCATTAACTTCCATTCAGCATGAATACTATTTAATCATTCTCTACCTTTTAGCATTATTTTTGTTCCATAGATTCCTTGTTCATTTAATTACAAAGTCTTGAAAGTATTCATTTGTGCATTCTTGTATTGATTCTTTCAGATCCTTCCTGCCTAGATGTAGATATTGTAACTGGGTTAAACAGTTTCCCTCCCAAATTCATGTCTGTATTGAATTTCAGATTGTGACTTAATCTGAAAGTAGAATCTTTTCATATGTAAGTAGGTAAACTCAGGTTCATTCTGAATTAAGACTCAAAATCTGAACACTGGTGTACTTATTAGAGAGGAGATGACACAGATCAAAACACAGGATGAAGGGTGGAAAGCCAGCTAACAAAGGAAATGGACATTGAATTGATGAAATTTCACATCAAGAAAAGTGATTATTATTGACAGCTCCTAGAAACTAGAAAGAGGCATGAAGAATCCCTCTCTGGAATCCGCAGTGGTAGTTGACTCTACCACCATATTAAGATTATATATATTTTTTTTGCCATGAGAACTCTGAACAAATAAATACTTGCTTTTTGATGACACCTATCTTATTCTAATTTGCTACAGCATATCCAAGGAAGCCAATAGAGATAATGGGTATAAATATAGATTTTGTTTTGTCTTAACCACTGAAATTATAGAACTCTGTAAGTCTGAAACTGTGTCTTTCATAAACTGAAAGTCAGGAGAAAAGAATTTGCAAATCAGCTTTGTAATTTCTCTCTGGGCAGCAATTGTCATTTGTCTTGACATTTTTACCTCATTGCTGTTGAGAGTGCCCTAAGAGTGCAAATCCTATCTGTCTTCTGACAGCAAACAGTTTCTCCACTTAGACACATAGGCAAGCAGGCCAAGGCAAGTACAGTCTTAGAATGAATCTAGTACCCTCATTTATCCTCTCTGGTGCACTTAAAACATGTACTTGGACACCTGTCATGATCCTGTATGAATCAGAGGTAAGGGAACTCATGAAAATATACTAATGCTTGCACTGCTTACTGTACCATGAATAAAAAGTCTTTTCTCTCTGACAAAGTTTTGTGTTTTCTGTCAATATCCATTGAGAAGCAAGGAACTACCATATTAACTAATAAGTGGAGTTAAGAATCCTGAATGCTTTCTTCTTATATAGTCAGTTACTAAATTTTAGTATTTAGCCTTTTTATTTTCCTTAGTAGTCAGTGTTAATCTTCAACACAATTCATATTTATTAATAATTATATAGCTCATATAAGTAGAACTAAGTACAGGTAGATAAGTCCCTAAGACTTTTAGTTGGATAAGTGACATTTATTTTTCCAAATTGTTTTCTAAATGAATAGGTATATCACTTTTCCAGGAAAAGGAAAAAATAAAATCATATTGTCAATATAGTATTTGAGGCCTTTACAATCAGATATCATGAATTACTAAAATTCATATAATGTTATCAGTCTCTAAGAGTATCTTGGAATTGTTAGGTAAATATGCTTACTTTTACTATTTTGATTAAGCATTCTTTTGTTTTCTCATTTCAATAGCTGCATAATATGTTCTTAAGTTCTGACTTCATATAAATGGGTGCACTAAATAATCTAGTCTGTAAATTGTCTTCAGTTCCTCTGCTGTTCGCTAATTGTGACATCACTTCAAATATCTACCTACTATTCCGGCATTACTCCATTATATCCCTAAATAAGCTTTTGGAAGCTGGTGACAATAACTAAAAGTCTTCATTTTTAGAACACAGAGCATTTTATAACATATAGAATCTGTTTGGTAAATATTTGACAGAGAGAAGGAAAGCATGATGTCTAACAGCATTTAAGAAAATCATTCCAAGTTAAACAGTCTAAAACTGTTTTAGAAGGCTCATTCATCTCTACTATGCTTTTAAGAAACAGTTTTGAAATGCAATGATTATAAATAACACTCTGGGCAGACAAATTAAATTGACATCATTTCAAAGTGTATAAGTGGAGGAACATAAATGAGAAATTAATGTAAGAATGAGAGATAGGAAAAGTTTTCTCATGCAATTAGTGCACATTTTCCTAAACTCAACTTTGCCCCTCAGGACGGCCAGAATTAGTGTTTATATTTAACTGAAATCTTTTCAGATCTACGAATCAACTTCCTGAACGTCACGAGAAAATGTGTTCCCTAGGGTGCCGTGAAGGTGAGTAAGAAAATTAATTAGATCGGCGTTCACATTGTACCATGAGTCAGACAATCACGGAAATTAGAGCAGGATGGGACCTTGGAGATCACCTTGTTCAACACCTTCATTTGGCAGATGAGGAAATTGGAACCAGATTGGCAAGGATAATGTCCCAAGGTCGCAGCGATAATTAGAAGTAGAACCAGACCTCAAACATAAGCACTCAAAATCCAACTGAGGCGCTTTCAGCTGAATAAAGGTCATGCCGTTCACAAGCATTTTAAAATACAATATAGAGTAAAGGGTTCTGTCAGGAAGTACATTCTAAAGAGATAAAGTGAACATGTTTATGTATTTATATATAATAGGTACATATATTGCATTTCACAAAGAAAACATGTTGATATGAAAGATATTTTTTTCTTTCAAAAGGCTTTAATAGATAGCTTCTTTCCCTTGAAAACTATGTTGTTCATTTTACTCTAGCAATTATTAACTTGAGGACTTTGGCGATAATGAAGGCATAAGCAGTGCAACTTAGATAACCACTCAGAATACATAATTGATTTTCTGCACAGTTCATTTGATTTTTATATTAAAGAATTTATTGCATTTTCCGAAATTAATCTAACACTTGAAAATTAAAACCATAATGGGATGATATGGCAAGGTCTAATATTTGTTTTTTAATATTCATCTTCCTTTCTTTGCAGAGGAATGCACTTTTTAGCAAAGTACATGGTTAGTCAACCAAAGGGCAGATTTTACATTTAACTATTTTTTTTGAATTTAAAGTGACCTAAGAATCAATTCTAGAATCTGAATATTAACCAGTCTTATATACTCAACTTTGAGGCTGTTCACACATGGAAAGGGTGTACATCCTTTCCGCTGTTTCTACCTCCGCTCTGCTGGGGGGCAGTCATGGCCCTGGAACAATGCTCTCATTTCCTAAGACTGATGCCCTGTGGGAGACGACAGAGCAGCCCCTAAAGGGAGTTAGGGTTTCAAACATGGGAATCCGTGATGCCAGTGCGAAGTCCGACTCAGTTATTTACATGATGCAGAAAAATGCTTCTACATTGTAAGAAGTATAATTTTCTTCTCTTTCTTCAAAGCAGCTAAACATGTATTTTAAGTAATGTGACTGGTATTGATTTGACTGGAAAAGATAGTCGTTTATATCAACAGGAAACGTGCCTGCAGAATATTAGACAAAGTTGGCATCAACGACATCTGGTGGCACTTCACGATGGTAACAATGCTTACTACTGAAGACTAATTTGTGAATATACATCTAATGATTCAATGTGTTAACAGCAGTGTCATTTAAACAAGTACGTTTATTACATTGTGTTGCTACACTTCATTCAGTGTCGATTTACAAAATAACTTTCCAAAGTAGATGGACTGCTATTATGCATGTCCCATTTTGGCCCTTTGCTCTGGATTCTTTTCCTCTGTGCTCTTCTGGGATTTCCTGTCCCTAAGCCGTGGCCATCCTTTGATATTATGATGGTTATTTACTTCTGTCAGTCCCCTGAAAAGTCACACTTTACGAAGATGCTCACTGTCCTTGCCATCAACATTGTGTTTTCTCAAATCTTCCGGACTAGTTTCTAATTAAATCTTTTCCATTTTCAAATATGACCTATCTGGACAGGTCCTGTATATTGCTTGTACCTATGTTTATGGTTTTTTTTTTTTAATATACCTATTCAGAGAGGCTCCTCTAGGTGACACTTCTCTCCATTCCTTGTGACACCAACCAGTTTATTTCCGTTAGAGATTTAGTAACATATAAAATTGCTCACTCATTTATTTGTCTTTGGCAATTGTTTAGAATGTGTATTTCATAAGAGAAAGAGTGCGGGAATTTTTCAGACTTGAATGTGGACACAGTTTCTAACTTCAACAGACTTATAGGGCTGTGAAGAAACAATCACTTAACAAACGATTGCTGAGGTCACACTAAAAGCGCAGTGAAGTTTTTACCAAAATGAAATACAATGGCTAAAGTGCCTGCCTAGCAAGTGCAAGGCCCAGAGTTCTATTCCCCAGCGCCACGTAAACCAGGCAGGTGGCTAGTGCCTATAATCCCAGCACTCAGGAGGCTAAGGTAGAAGGATAGCAGTCAGTACAAGGCTAGCCTGGGCTCCATAGTGAGTTCAGGACTAGCCTGGGCTACAAAGCGAGACCCTGTCTCAAAAAAAAAAAAAAAAAACACTATTTAATCACAAACAAACTTACCCTTTAAATGTGTGAATCATAAGCTCAATGAATCTCAGCATTGGGTTTGATATAGAATAAAACTGAAAATGTGGGTAAATTAGTAAATTACAGCAATGTGTCTAATCTAAACTCTAATATAAGTTGATAATGCAATTTGATATGTAAACTTATATAGTTTTATATTAATTGGATTAAATTGTACTTAAAATTTATTAATATATAACTACTCACCTTTTGTTCTTGAAATAAGACATTATTCTGGGTTTTCTAGTTAAGCAATAGATAACTAATGGATATACATTTATAGTCAATAATTTAATTATGAATCATTAAGATACATAAAATATTTAAAGGTATTTGTTTTATATAACACAAAATATTTTTCACTAATCCAAGTAAAATATTAATAAAACAAAGATTAGTCTGTTTTCAAGGTAGAAAATTGTCATTCAATTGCATTTAATTTTAATTTTTCATTCTCTATTTTCTATTGTACAACTCTGAATATAAAGTTGTGTTTATCAAGATGTAAGTTTTTTGTTTGTTTTATTTTATATTAAAAAGTTTTAATAGGATGATTTTGTTTTACACACAGAAGTAAAAAATCACAGTGGCCAAATGAATTTTTTCAATGATCTCAATTAAATAAGAATAAAACAATAAATGTCACATTCGGGAGGATGAACTAAAGGTCAGGGTGCTATTCAACCTTATATCTCTCACCTGGGTAAGAACAGAATTATGAGGTAAGAAGATTTCTCATCACCCTGGATACTACAGCCAACATGACTTCGTAAATGTTTTTATACACAGAAAGTGAGTGAGAAACAAGTATTTGTTGGATCGTATCACTGACAACAGAGCATGTGTGTTGTATCCCTGTAACCTTGCCCACTACTTCAATTTCAAGCTTCTAAAAGTCAACAGTGTATGAAAAAAAAAAATAACTGGAGGATAATTTTCTGATTCTCTGGTGTAGAATTGATGCATAACAGTTCTGGCCTCTACACGTTGGCAGCAGCTAGTTTCATGGACTGACTTCACTGCAGTGAACCCAGAGTTACTGAGGAGAGAAGTGGATAATGCGGGTCCTGTAAATAAATGTCTCCTTCACGGTCTTGTCAAATGCATAAATTGCTTCTGCAAACTTTGTTTTTTTTCCCCTAACTAGATAAATGAAAAATTTTAAAACAAAACACAGGATCAATAGAGATCAACAGATCGATCAAAAGACAGATAAAGATTATCATTTGGTAAAGACCCCAGGCAATAGCCAGCTGCTTCCTTAACCTTTAAAATAACCTTCAATTATATTGTTTAAAATTTTAATCATTATTTGTTTATTTTGCACATTTATTACTATGCATAACCAACAATTTAATTTTATCTGATAAAAGTTATTGCTTGCAGCTCTCTGTTCATAAACTGATTAATATATACGAAGTGAGTAACAGGTGTTGAATAATAGAAAAGTTACTATCTACTGTTACAAAAAATTAGGTATCATTTCAGAAGTCGACTTTTTTAGAAGAAAAATATTCCTGGTATCTATTAAAACAGAAAAATTTTTTGCTAAGTCCTTTCATTTATGAAGGCTTGACTTCTTTTCAATCAAATGAAACATTTTAGGCAGCCCTGATTCTGCAATACACAGTACAAACTGAAAAATAAATTTTAAATCTTTTACAAGTGTCTGATTCTTGCTTAAGAACAAACACTTTGAAGGTCTAAAATCATTGAGCTTACCAAGCTTACACTGAGCAGTTGAAAGTTCTCCTATGATTTCATCTACGCATTGTCTCAACTTCTCTCAAGGAATAAATGAAACAGATTTAATTTTATTTGATAATCTCATTTACACAAACCACTCTATTATCATTATGTATGTAAGGATCAAGATTAGGACAGAGGTGTGAGCAGGCTTATAATTCTGTTCCCTTCATCCTTTACTCTTTCCTGATAGTTTCCTCTGTACAAACCAATTCTAAAATTTACACAGCTCAGCCAATATTTTTTTAAGCAGAAGTGTCTTTTGAAAGTGAAGTGATAGTAATTTTATTGTCTACTAGATGGAGTGTGCACAGAGAAACATTTTTTGGTCATCTGCATGCAAATAAGCACTAAAGCATAATTTTAGTTTGTAGTGCCGTATTATTTACCAGTTCTGGGGATACTTGTGATTCATGCAGCAGATAATTACAGCATTATGGTCTTTTAAATACCATTAAAAAAGAACAGGTGCAGTTTCCGAGCGGTAAGGACAGTAAGCCAATCTGTGCTTAGAGCAGTGTGCTTTGCGTGAAGCAGGAGGACACTATTGATGTGATGGAGACTTTTAAACTGTAGATGATGTTAGCAAACAAAAGGCTGTTTTTAGCTGTCTGGTTAGCAGTCTTTCCTATGGCTCCGTCATTGTCCCCTTAGGTCCCAGAGAAATCACAGATAAATCATGTCATTAATTCTATATATACCACAGTGAATAACAGAAATTCCATGCCCGCGCTGTACATATGAATAAACAGGCTAGAAGAGAACAACTGTAACAAGCATGTGCATACATCAGCCACTCCTAATTTTACATCACTGTGGGCAAAAATCCGTTCTTCAGAGAAAGATTTATAGATTTATTCTGGAGCTATGAATTTATATTCTGAATTTCTGAATATATATCACAATGCAGTTATGCTCAATTTTAAAAGGTTTGCCAGGGGAAGAAAAGGGATAGTGTGGAAAAGTATGGATTCAAATGTAATTTTGGAAAAACACATATCACTTCTGCTCTTTTTAGTGAAGTTTTCATTTTTGCCTTGCAATGTTAGGTTAATATCATTTATGTTTAAAGCTATATCATTTTATTTCATGAAATTTTCTGTACTGTAATATTTATCATGTTATATAGAAATGTGTCACCTTAGATATTGATATTATATTGGCTTGTAGGGGAGCTCATTTTAATAGATCTGCTTTGGGTTAGATTTTTATTGCCACATGATTTTTGCATTCTTGATTGCACAATTATTTTTTCTGAGCAAATAAGAGAGTTGACAGATCTTTGACTACTTTGTCTACATGGTTTTATCCCTTATGCTAAAAATAAAAATAAAAATAAACCCTTCCCTCTATCGCTTCCCTGACTTTCTGTTGTCCTTTGAACAATCTTGCATCTACAAGTGGGACATATTTTTCATATGTTTTTTGTTAGCTTGTTTTATCAATTTAAGTCATTTATCAAAGCATTTTCACTCCGATTGGAAGGTAATTTGTTAATAAATTAGATTTAGTGTCCCTTAACTTTTATCTGATTTCATTAACCATTTTGTTATTATCTCAAGGGGGGAGAATGTGCTAACTGTGAAGGTCATGAACAGAATCAAAAAGAAAAGACAGAATGCTGCCCACGATCCAGCTCACCTCCCTCCGAATCAATGCTGTGGAATACTTCCTATATTCTGAGAGCTCTCCTGCATAAGATTGCTTATTTTTTCAACCTCTCTAAGGGTTGGCATGGCGTTTTGGAAGTATCACAGGAAAAGGACAATTCAGACACTGATACTATATCTCAGTCTTCTTTGCACTCAGCTCTGGCCACCCACAAATTCTGGAAACTGAAGGCAGAAATATGACTGGTTTGGGCCTTTAATGAAATTCTATTCAAAGATGATAATAATAATAATAATAATAATAATAATAATAATAATAAATCAGAAAAGCAAAGCCTAGAAAGATCAGGAGTCTAAGTGATGATGTAGAACAAGGAGACAAATACTTATGGTCATATAATTATGTTCTGAATCTTTTAGCCTGGAACTCTCATGGGTTCCTTTATGACGATGAGCAAGTCTCTGTTTTGTTTATTCATTAAGTGTTGTGCTTTTGTTTTTTCTTACATTTAATCTGCTGTGACTGATGAAGATGGATGTCATTACCACTTTAGATATAATGAACCTGAAACCAAGAGAAGTGGGAATACTTCCCTATCTAAACTATACAGTTAGAGTAGGAGAAGTTGTTAACTTCAAAATCATGCTATCGAAACTATATGAGGAAGCAAATAAAAGCTAGTATGTGCAGCCCTGCATTGGAGATTCATGAGATAATTATTTTGTGATTCATTTATAATTCTTAATATTGACAAAGACTGAGATAATAGTAACTAAATATCATCTTTATTTTTTGTGTCTATTCCATCTCAGAAAGTATTATCTGCCCATTGAGAACACTGCTAGGAACTCACAGCTTGTTATAATTTCTGATTCCCAAACCCCCAACATCTATTTATTCAGATCTGTCAGTTGTCCTCCTAAATATATTTCATAGGTATGTACTTCTGTGAAAAAATTCGTCAATTTCCTGAGCATCTCTGCAAACATTTTTCACCTTGCTCACTCATCTTTTATACTAACATCAAAGTGAACTGTCTGAGAAGTAAATCTACGAGCACCATTTCTCTGTTTATATAATCAGGGGATCTGTAGCTTGGGCTTATCAGGAATACAATGATCCTGTCCTACTTACAGACTCATTTTGTTTATTCCTGTTATTTCCCCTTAAATTTCATGAACTGGGAACTCTAAGCTGTAGAGGATACTGGACAGTATTAATTTAATAATCTGAGTCGTTTGAAACTGATCTTAAAGGAAACATGCAATAGCATTTAACAAGAGGGGTTGATGGAATGCTGAGAAAGCACATACAGACTATGCAGGGAATCATCTGAATCCAACCTCTCATCTTGGCTAACCTGCAGAATTTTCTCCAAGGAAAGTGTTTCAGTTTTTCATCATCTGAACATTATTTAGTAGTATCTTAGTTTGTTATTTAGGAGATAGAATCAATTTTTACCAGGGTCTTAAAAATTTCTGAACATAGTTCTGGTGTTCATTCCTCTCTATATTTGCTTATTAAATACTTTTACCTCATTAATATGTATTGTTTGTCTGGCAAGTCTTTGGTTAAACATTCTTTCAATCTTATCTATAATAACAACTTCAATATGAAAGTCTTAAACCTTGGAAAATTTAGAGAATATTATCTATGTTTAGAGTGGTATCATACTATGTCATTAAAGTTTCTGTATTAGGATATTTATTATGTCATGTAGGAATATGTTACTTTGGGTAGTGGTGTTTCTTGAGTTATAGAGGTACTTTTTTAATAGATCTGTATTGACTTCTATTTTACATTGTTTTGTTCATGCTTTATCTTATTTAAATTTAAGGTTTTTTATTGATTAATTCTATTTATCTTAGTTTACATAACTGCAGACAAGCACTAAACAAGTTGGTATTGAATGCTTAGGGAACCAAACAAAATACTAAAAAATGCTTAATATTTGCAGGATTCTCTTATATTTTATGGGCTCTATGGTGAGTGGGAAATATGTCCACAAGATACTTGACACTTTTCTTCAAGATGTTATACTTGATTCCTCTCCTCCAGAGTGTGAATGGTCATTACATTCAACAAAGTCAAACAGTAACGGTGAGTATGAGTTTGGAGACTAAATCATGAAAGGCTATCATTTTCCTTTTCCCTTGGGTCATAGAGCTAGCTCACATGTCTGGAGGACCTCATGGAGCACCGTAGGAAGCTCACATGTAAAGAGCAGAGACTTCTTGCCAATGTCATGCAAATGAACCTTTCTGGGAGTACAACATAGTCCCGCATTAATCAAATCCTTCACTGAGTGAAGTGAGAAGTGAGTATAACTGTGACTTCCTGAGAGACTCTAGGTAAAAATACCCACCTAAGCCACTCCTAAAGCCCTGACCCACAGAGATCATGAGATATTAAATATGTGTTTTCCTAAACTGCTAAATTTTAAGAAAATTTATACCACTACAGATAATTAGTATTTATAGTTTAAATGCCTTGACAAATTTATTCCTATTGTGAGAGATTTTCACAAATTCATCCACACGATACAACTGTCAGCTGAGTTGTATAAAGTGGGCTAGTAATCCCAGGAATCTGATGACTGAGGTGAGAAGAACTTCAAGCCCAGTCTGGGCACATTAGTGACTTTGAAAAACTGTTTCAAAAAAAAAAAAAAAAAGATTGAGGACATAGCTTAAGGTGAAGTTCTTGGGCTCAATATCCAGCAATGAAAAAATAATAATGTTATCACCCAATAGTACAATAATTTAAGAAGTACTAAGCCCCCCACTATAGCACATTGAAAGCAAATCTATGTCTTATGACTAAGTGATGTCACTTCTGAGCTTATACTGCAACAAATTTCCACAAATCTGCTCAAAGTTTGAGCAATAAATTCAATATGGCTGGTGGAGGGAAGGAGAGAGTCTGGAGACACATCACCACGGAACTTGTCCAAAGTGTGGTGGAATCAGGCTACAAGATTCTATTCAGCACCAATTCAAAAAGCCATCTGTTTTCAGTACAAAAAAGTATTGATTTTAGAAGCACATTTGATAAAAGATTATCAAACAAATGCATAACAGAATTGCTAAAAACTAAATATTCATAATTGAACTGTAATTCCACATTTTAACAGGCTACCAAGCCTGCTGGGTGAATATTTCTGGTAGGAAAAATGATGGAAGATTGCATAGGTGATTGAAGATGGGAAACGCATGTGTATGGTTCTGTTTGTGTGTATGAGACAGAGCGAACAGTGAAGCGAGGAAATGGCAGCTATGAACTGTATACATGGCTGATCAGATTTTCTGTATCTTCATTTTATAATAGCCAAAATAAAGAGAAAATAAAACACACAGAAACATCTACTACATTTCTTGTACTTGGGTGTTAGGAAAACAATAACAACAACTAATAAGACAGGGTGCCATTAGGCCTTTAATGCTCACTAAATAAGTGAAACAATAAATAAACATGAAATTATTAAACATAACTGCTATGGCACCAGTAAGACTGTAATGTGCTAAAGAATTATGTGTGAGAACGGCTGTCGACATGCAGCTTCGAGAAAGCTTCTCTCTGTGGGTGTGATGCTTCAGGTAAGCACCATATGGTTAGAATTGGCTATCTGTGCACCAAAGATATGCAAACGTGTATGCCATACCTCCTTATGGAATGAAGGGGTGACTAAGATCAGTGTGGCTGCAAATTTATGAGGTAATGAAGACTGGTAAAGCAAGATCCTGTCAGGCAGAAGAAAGAGATTGGTATGATACCCTTAAAGAATAGCGAGACAGAGAAGCAAAACTAAATTTCCCAGAATAAGTACCCTGTTCGCTGTATCAGTGGACGATGTGAAGAAGCTAGAAGTCGAATGATGTAGATCTGATATAATTATCATTTCAGAAAAACACAATGGCTCTTAAGTAGTGTGGCTCCACTGCACCGGGAAGACATTTAGAAGAAGCTTCAGAGAGGGATAAATGTCACATGGACCTAGTGAGCTGGGTACACAATTTCAGTTTCACGCTGAGCAAGTAGGTGGAGACAGAATGACATCATCTGGTTGATATATTTTACCTCCATGGAGATGGCAAGCATCAAGCCCACTACAAATATCCGTGTGTTGAAGATGGGTGCTGTTTTTCTGTTCGGTGGATTTTGGGCCCCATTTGTCAAAGATCAGGTGGCTATGGGTGTTTGGGTTTACTTTAGTATTCTCAATTCTGTTCCACTGGTCCTCTTGTCTGTTTTTATAATAATATCATGGAGATTTCATCATTGTTACTTTACAGCATTTTTTGAAGTCTGTGATTGTGATTCCTCCAGCTGTGCCTCTGCTACTTAGAATTGCTTTTAGAAATTCTGGGTAATTCCAGGTTTCGTGTAAATTTTTAAAGTTGTTTTTTCCTAGTTCTGTGAAGAACACAGTTGATATTTTAATTGGTATTGTATTAAATTTGCATAGTAGTTTAGGGATTATGGGCATTTTGACAATATTAGTTCTTCCTATCCGAGAAGATGCAATGTCTCCATTTTCTAAAGTCCTCATCAATCTCTTTCTTCAAGGTTTTGTAGTTTTCTTCGTATAGGTCTTTAACCTCGTTGGTGAGGTTTATTCCTAAGTATTTTACTTTTTTGATACTATTGTTAAGAAGATTGTTTTCTTGATTTCCTTCTCTTTGTGTTCATTATTTGTGTATAGGAATGTTGTTGATTTGTAGATACTGAATTTGTAGCTTGCTATTTTGTTGAATTTATTTATTAGTTCTAAGAGTCTTTGGGTGGAATTTTTGTATCTTCTATGCTGAGTATCATGTCATCTTCAAATAGGGATATTTTTTCTTCCTCTTTTCTAATGCATATTTTATCCCTTGCTCTTGCTTGATGACTTTTGCCAACATTTCAAGTAATATGTTGAATAGTAGGTGTCACAGTGGGCATTCTTGTCTTGTTACTGAATTTAGTGTGAATGCTTTCAGTTTTTCTCCATTTAAGAATATATTAGCTGAGGGGTTGTTGTAAATAGCTTTAATCACATTGAAGTAGGGTCCCTCTGTCTCCATTTTCATCAAAGTCCTTATGATAAATGGGTGTTGCATTTTGACAAATGCTTCTTTTGCATCTATGGAATTAATCTTATGATTCTTACATTTCATAAAAGTAGCAAAAATAAATACACCTGATTCTGAACTTGGATTACAGGTTGGAACAGGTTGAATTAGAGAGTAAAGTTTTTACTTTTCCCAAAATTGTTCTTTTTATTGGTATGTGTCTGTGGTACATAACAATTTCATTCAACCTGAAGAAGTAATTCATTACATATCAGATCTTTATCATTTTTATCCACTTTTTTTGCTTTATTTTTTGAGTATCTAATTCATCAAAAATCTATTATTCTTCAAAATCAAACTTTTATTATTCTCTTTGTGGAAATTTAAATTAGTATAAACTTACAATTATATTTATGTTTTATCATCTCATTAATTTTCTTCATGTAACCATTCATTGCAGTCTGCATGAGTCAAGTGATTTAAGAGGAATCATGACTCTTGTCTAATATTTATCACAAAATAAATTTCAAAAGAGACTGCTTTCATAGTACCTGTAGAGAGTAAATTTTAAAGTGAAACAGCTGTGAAAAAAATGCATATAAGATTATCTGGTCAACACTCTGGAAAGCAGTATGGAGAGCTCTCAAAAAACTAGAAATAAATATCCCCTTTGATCCAGCGACACCCCTCCTGGGAATATATCCCAAACAGGCCAAAACAACATACAACAGAGATATATGTATACCCATGTTCATAGCAGCACAACTAACAATAGCTAGAATATGGAAGTCACCAAAATACCCATCCACAGACCAGTGGATACACAAACTGTGGTACTTATACACAATGGAATACTACGCATCTGTAAGGTCCAACAGCGTGGAGGTTTTCACAGGCAAATGGAAGAAACTTGAGAATATCATGCTTAGTGAAGTGAGTCAGAAGCAGAAGGTGAAACATCTGATGGTCTCTCTGATATCAGAGACCCAGACCACAACTATCTCATGGAACTTGAAACGAAAGACAAAGGGAAAGAGAGGGACAGGGTGGGGTTGAAGGGACAGAGGGGAGGGTAGGGGGAGGGACAAAAGGAGAGCAGGAAAGCCCTTGTCACTTTGACAAGAAACGTATGTGCGCAAAATGCTCATCTCCATTGTAAACCTTAAATTCTGCACTTGTACATGGAAAAAATAGTAAAACAAAAAAAAAAGATTATCTGGTCAAAAATTTAGCACTTAGAATATAAAAAACATTTATAAAATATTTGAAATGCATCTATGTATATAATAAAATTGATTATTAATAAAGTGTGTGTGTGTGCATGTGTGTATTTTATAAAATCTCACAATATCTGGATTATTTGGTAATTTAAAATATCTAAAACTAAATGTTTGATATAACTAAAAACTTCATAAGATAATGCACACATATTGTTTATGGTGTAACGATGATGTAGACATAGCTACATTATATTTCATTTTATTTATCTGTAACTATGGGAAAACACTAGCATGTCATCCATGTAGTGTGATAATTTGCAACAGCTAATTTAGACATGAACAAATCTAGATATAATGTAGTTATGTGTCCATCCCCAAGTCATGCAATGAATAATGACAGAATGACTTCTGGAGCACAATTCTTTTTGGAGATGAAGAGATTTTGCTTCTCATTTCCAGCTTCCATTTTAGGAAAGAGAAACCAGAATAAGATTTTAAAGGCTCACAAATGACATTTTTTTCTTTTATGCAATGAGAAATTATAGATGAGAGGCTAGAAAATAAGAATATCACATAACCACGTTTTCATTTTCAAAAATAATTGCCCTAATTGCTGTGTGAAAGAAAAATTGATATGGTCCAAGTTTAGAGGCAGGAAGATATATCACCATCCGAGGTATTGATATTTTCCTGGGTGAGAATTCTAGGCTCGAAACCAAAGGTAAATGAAGGAAATCAAAGTGTGTAGCATCAAAAAGATAGAAAACATGACAAAAGCCCTGAAAATTTCTGGAACGAATCAAGTGTGATCACAGAAAAAACATTATCAGGGGCTATAAATAGTAAAATACACATTGAGAGGAAGGACTTTCAAGGAAGACAGGAAGTAACTTTTAGAGCTTTCTAAGCAATTTTTTTTTTCAGGTGACAAGGAACAAGGAGTCATGTGCTATGGCACCGAACCGGCCATTGCCCAAAGAATGATGGAAGAAGACAGCAAATGGGTGTGAAAATCAGGTTATGGTGTTTCTTCTATGAAAGTGGGGACCACAAAAGAAAATAAAAGATTATTTGTTAAATGTATTGCCCATTAGTTGCTAGACACTCTATATGCTGTTTCTCAAAACAACAATAACCTTCTTCCATTTTTTTTGTAATAATACAAAGCAAGTAATGTGGTTTTAAAGAGAATAAGAAACTACATCCAAAGTTACTGAGTGGTGGATTCTCAACAGCGCCAAACACTTCCCTCATTAATATTCTAGAGTCTGTTTTCCCAGTTCAGAGGGCTAATACAAGCTACACATTACTTGAGATGAAGAAGTTACCACACACATATTAAGAAAAAAAGCAGTGATTATTTAATTCTAATTTCGAACATTGTCATGAAAGTATGCAATGAGAAAAATCAGAATATAGTTATGTCACAAAATCATTTATAGATTATCCAAGATAAGAGAGTTGTAGGGAAACTCAGAGAGTTCAGGTGATGGTCATTGTTTTGTACTTTGTGTCTGGTAGATGGCATTGATAGTGAGTGAGAAAAGGTAAGATAAAACTTTTTTAAGGCTACAGTTCAGTGCACTAGATAGCCAGCAGCCTACCAGAACTGGGGTTGAATAGCCGCACCTAAAACAGGTGGACCTGACAAAAGCTGACAGAATACTCAAGTCCTTTCGTGAGCATGAAAGGAAAGAGAAAGGATTTCACTGACCTAAATGTGAAGTCTATGAAAATGAAATGAAATGAAATGTGCTGTTGTAGATGTGTCAGCAAAGCCCGATTCCAGAACATATTCTACTCCAAGACAGCAATGCCTCAACAGGAAAAGAAAACCAAAATTGGAATCCCACCACAAGTTCAGCCATGTTGGAGTGGCACTTAGGTAACTCACCCTGGGTCTAGAATGAACCTAAAAAGGAAGAGCAGAAAAGATGCTACAAGGTCAACATATAACCAAACGCAATGGAAATGAAGGCCACACTTGAGACTTGGGGTTAGAACAACTCTTATGTAAATAGTTTAGATAAATTCCTAAAACATGAAAAGGTGGAGTGATGTCAAAAGATTGCATTACCGAAAACAAAATATTATTATTATTCTACATGTGAGATATAGCTTTTTAAATCCTACTGACCATATGTTGTTGCTTGGTTGTTTCTTTTATCCCACATTTTATTTATATGTATGAGTGCAAAATTTAAGGTTTACAATGAAGTTTAGCATTTTGTGCACATACATACCTTGTCAAGGTAACAAGGACTTTCCCACTCTCCTTTTGTCCCTCCCCGTACTCTCCCCCTCCCTCCCTCCCAGTGTCACTCTGTAGTTCTGTCTGGTCTTGAACTCTCTATGTAGCCCAGGTTTGCCTCAATTTCACGGTAACTCTTCTGTCTCGGCCTCTCAAGTGTTAGGATTACAGTTGTGTGCCACCATGCCCAGCCCCAAGTGTAAAACTATTTATTTATTTATTTAATTGTTTGTTTGTTTGCTTAATGACCTCTTTCTATGTAACTTAGGGCTAGGTTTTGGGAACTCCCAAATAGCCAACATCTATTTTTAGTTTCTTTTTTCTTATTTAAATTTTTGAAATTTATTTCTTTTTTCATTGACATGAATTTTAAAATTTATTTTGTAATTATTGCATCATTTATGCCCCTAGAAGGTCAAATTACATCTCCTGGTAGTACAGAGCACTAGAATGAAAGCTGGATACTTTGAAGGAGGAAAAAGGAAAACATTTTTTGAGGTCACTGAAGAAAAAGAAAGAAACTACTAATTTATTGCTAAGTGAATTCACTTAAGACAAGTACGTTATATTGGACATAATAGAAATCTATGCAGTTGGATTTTCTCCAGGCCCTTTTTGTGCTCTTTTGGTAGGCCTAATATCACATCTACTCTCAACAAACACTGGGTATCATTACATTGCAGCAAAGATCTTACACGATGAACAAAACACAACCCTTGTCTCTGAGAAATTGTCTTTGGAAAAGACACAGGTGTATGTTCATATATGAAATAAATCCTATTTGGGGAATGTGAAATTAAGAAAGACAATTCCTAATTTGTTGGAGATAAAGAGGATTAAGAAAAGTTTGCAGGAGACAGTATCATATTTTAACTGAGTTTCTAGTAAATAAGAAAAAGAAATGGGTTAAAATGCAATAGGAAAAGAATTAACAAAGTGTATTAATTTAAGTAATTTCTAAAATTTTGTTCAATATTACATTAAGTATTTCTTTACTTAAAATGGCTTTCAAATGTTGTGATGAAGGTAACCTGAATAATAACTTTACTAATATTCAAATCCTTTGAATTTTCTCTTTAAATATACTTGTATTTTTAATCTCAAAAGGGATTTAAAAACACTAAAACATAGAAAATTCACACAAATATCTAATATTTTTATAATGTACATTTATTTTTAACAAACAGGGTCATTTCCCATGGGAATTAATGTATCTGGGGTATATACCCACCCATATTATATAAAAAATGTACATGTAAAACTATTAACAATTACTGTTTCCACTAAAAGTGTGAACATTAACCTTAAGAGAGTAATATGATTCACTTAAACCAAAATTTCAGACCACGCATCATTTTGACATTTTTGTCAATATCAACACATCTTTTATAAAATGAAATGCTGACATTAGAGCCAGAGAATATGTTTTCAAACTTGGTGAGATGGAGTAGACGGTATTTCAAAACAACATTTAAACATTGAACTAGTCACGCAATTCAGGAATGCCAGAATTAGTATTCTATGGTTTCATTCATTGGAAAGTACTGGTGGCCTCTTTGCTCACATAGCATAATGCTATTCATACCAGCAGCGTAAGACACTCAACTTTGCCAAGTTTCACAGGTGCTGCTTGCAGAGACTATCCCAGTGGCCTGCCAGTTCTCCCTCGGTAAAGACAGATCTCTATTCACAAGAGAGCAAAACCATACAGAGAGGCCATTTTTTTCAAATCTTTGAAGGCAATTCAGTTTGGAGCATGAGCAGTTGTACCCCCTCTTAACAACAGGTGCAGGATGATACACTGACTCTCTTATAAATATTCTTGAAAGAATGTCTTCACTTCAGCATTTTAATGCCGTGTTTATTTTATTACATAAGGCTTGCTTTTCACAGGTCTTTTAATTTAAATATATCAACTCTTCCAGACTGTATTTAATTTTTATAATCAAAAATATCGAATGCCAATTGAGTTACTGTTTTGTGCAAATTTTGTCATTCAAATATTAAGGTATTATATAGTTTTGATCCTTCTCATTTGTGAGAAAAATCATTCTTTTTATATTTAATAAACTGTATCTCTTGGCTGTTTTACCAGTAAGCAGAATGATTTTTTTGTTTATCTGTACTGTCGTGAAGTGCAAAGTGCAATGGGATAGAGTTCAGGTCTAAATTTATTACCATGATTTTCCAGCTATATAACCGTCGATGCATCACTTAATAATTTAATCTTCATTTTCTGTCTGTAAAACATAAAACTAGCTTTGATTTAAATATCTTATTGAGTTCGTGTCAAGCTAAAAGAGAAATCTGTGAAAATGAATAAAATTATAAAAAAAAGCCAATGGAAGAAGGAAAAATCAATTATAAAAGAATAAAAAATATTTTTAAAAGAAAACATAGGAGGAACAGAAAGAAAACACAAGTGTTAGTGTGTGATTGAAAAACACAGTGCATATATTCAATGATGTAATGCAGTAAAAAATACTGTCATCGATTGTCCCTCAAAAGATTAACCCCTGCCCCAAACACACACGACATCATTCTTTCACTTTTTGAAGCGGTTTTGTGTTTCTCCATTCGTGAATGTCTTAATTGCAATGTCATGGTGACTTTAATGTCCAAAATCAGTTCAACATGTTCATCTTTCAGGGTTGTTTTGGCATTGGTAAAAACCTAAAGTTCCCAAGCTGCGAGATATGGTGAATGGATAAGGTGGATGAAGGCACATTATAGTATTTCTATGTTCCAATATTCTGCTGTGGGACACTGAGCAGTAGCAGACACTTTATTATTTTATCATATCTCTTCAAGTCATTCACAAGTAAGACTTCTAGAGTTGTCTTGGAAAATTTTTACAATTGGGGAAAGGGTGTTTGAAGCTAAGAGTGTTCTGAGGGACGTTAACAGCAATGTAGCTTTCTCTATATCTCTGCGATTGCTAATTAAAACATTGACCATATATTTTGATCACCTCTTGTATATGATAGACAAAGTTGTCTCAGGATTTGAATGCTTTACTTACCGATGAAAGTGATTAATGAATTAGACTTCAACAGAGATATAAAAAAAAGCATTCTCCTTAAAGAACCTCATTAAGGAGCCAAAGGGGAAAGTTGCACCTATTTCACAATTCATGCGTCTGCCAAAACACTTATTTGAGAATATGTAAAGAACTGTTACAACTTAATAATAAGAAAACAACTCAGCACAAGTGAATGAAGTATTTGAACTGAAGCATCAAACAGCATCCTAAATGAAAGGTCAACAAAGCCCTTCATAATATATAACACGATTAGTTACAGAGAACAAAAATATTCAGTGACAGAGAAAACTGCTAAGAAATTAGATAAAGTCATAGATAAGGAAAGATCTAGAAGAGGTTTTAATTTTTACATATTTAGCAGTAGATAAAAAGACAGACTTGCACTCTATCGTTGGTAATTAAATCTCATGTATTTTTTTATGGGAGATTAGATATAAAAAGCTGAAGCAAACATAGATGTGGAGTTCACTGGGATTTTGTGTTGTTTCAACAATGTTCAAGAAACAGCATCTAGAAAACATATTTATACTCAGAAATAATTTTAACTGTGAATTGGAAAACATGCAAAATTGAAGTACTTTTAGATCAATTCAACGTAATCATCAAAAAACTGAGTTTTTATTTCAAGAATGTAATTTAGACAAAATACATGCAATGACTTTTCTGTAGTAAAGAAGACTGCGATTAACATAAAGGATTAGAAATACGTTTGAAAATGGTTTCCAAAATAGTATTTCTCAAGCGTTAAATTATTATTTTTTATTTTTCCTTTTCAAAACTTTAGGATTCTGCCTTGAATATTTTGTGATATTAAGCAAAAAGGAAAAAAATGGATGAAAGGGGCTCACTTCTTATTTCCTACATTAAAACAGATTTGAAAGAAAAAAATTTTCTAAAATTTCTTCGAGTGTTGTTGCTGCTGCTGTTTTTCCTTTGCAGGTGCTAGACCCCAAGGATGAACACATGGAACGCAAGTAATACCCTGTTGGGTTCGATAGGACGAATTTCCCCAAATCTAGGAAATTATTCAGCAGCTTAGCGAAAGGAAAAAGTTAGAGAGCTCTTGGATTTTCTTAGGGTGTGTAATAAGACTCAGTATCATGCCAGGTTACATCTATCACCTTAAGTTTGCTGACTTCCCAGGCCAGGTGCCCCTGAAGGTCGACTTGGGTAACCCAAGAGTGATCACACAACAGAGAAGAGGCACAAGTCAGAGGAGGAAAATATGATGATGTCTCCCACACGACCACTGAGATGCAAAGAGGATTGACTATCCAGTGGGGCTAGTCAAAAGTCAAGACTTCCAGCTATAATGAAAAATGTGGTGTAAACTACTCCTAAGAAGGTTGATGAGACTCCTTCGTCTTCTCACTTCTGTAGCACAAATAGCCTTTTTTTGTGAGTAGTAAAATAATAGAAGGTTCTGAGGTGTGATTCAATAAGCAACATCCTAATACTGAGATATGTCTTTGGCTAATTGTTGCACATGTTTTAAGATGCAGAAGGGTAAAATTTGGAAGCATTTAATCAATGATAAAGGTAGCATGAAATTCGACCCATGAAAGTGAACATTCAGTGTTTTAGGACTGACATTGTTACTGTTTCACTGTGTTCTGTCTTCCAAATTTGGGTCAAGAGAGTTCAGGATGGTTCTGAAATATTCTAAGTGGTTAATGTCATAGTCTACTATATGGCACCCTCAAGAAAAGTGCGAAAGAATATGCTATTGTTTTATTCTATGTGGTCATTTTATTTCCAATAAGGTATCTTGTTTTATGATAATTAAATTAAGAATTAAATATATTCATCTGTAGATGACATTTGTGCTTTATTTTTTACTTTTTAATTATATCAACTTTATAAATGCAAATTGGTTTCATAGCTTCCTTTAGATTGGAAAAAATCTAAGTAACATTCCTCACCTTTCAAACAAACAAACAAAAATCTTTACCTGTAAAATAAAGCTCTCCGGGATACTTTTCAAAATGGGCATGCTATCATGTTTCCTGTGCTCTGTTGAACAATATTAATTAACTCTGTTTCCCATTGCAGTTTAGCCAATGAGGTGCCTATTCCTTAAGGATTAAATTTAATTACACCTAAAGGCTTTCAACATACTACTCACTTTATCTTTTCTTAGATATGGTATATGCATATGGTATACAACTCTCTCACTATCTTCAAGTCTTTACTGACGACTCCATTTTAAACTGTATGTGTAAGATATAGCAATAAAATTATTGGACGCATATGTACAGGAAATGGAATCAGTACATCGAGGAAACATCTACCATTCCAAGTTCACTGCAGCATCCTTTACAAGAGCCAAGAAGTTGAAACAGCCGGCGTGCCAATCGGCCACTGAATGAATAGAGACACTGGGTGCATATCAACAATGTGTGAATGAAATCTTGTCTCCTGTGTTAACATGGCTAGAGTCAGATGTCAAATGTTGAACGAAATAAGCCAGATTCAGAAAGACAAAGAGCATCTACTCTTAGCAGAAAGAGAACTGGAAGCAGAGGGTGTAGGAAAGGATTGGCCTACTGTTGCCAAGATACTACCGACAGAAGCAAGACATTCTGCTGGGCTGTTGAGCAGCTGCGTGTGCGGTCATCAGTATTTGACTGTGCTTTACAGAAGGCCTGAGGAAGGATTTTAAGAGCTCTTATTCCAATTTTTTTTGAAAAAATGGACATGTTTAGACTGACACAAACATTACTATGTTTGTGTGTGTATAAAAGAGAGTATCATATGTATATATGATGCTCTTCATTATGTTCTATTTCAATGTTGTCATACACAAATAAAAATCTAATTAAAAAATAAAATGACACATACAAAAACACATGTACACACACAGACACATGAACACACTCAACCACTGGCATGCATTCTTTGTCTTCTGTTATTTTTTTATGGTACCACAGCACGTATTAACCATGTGGTAGGATAACATGCGATTTACTTGTTTCTTTTCTTTCTTACCGCGCAAAAACATTAACTCCAAATTTCCTGGAGATTATGGGTTGGGAGAGAGCAGGTGGATAAGTAGGAGGATAGAAAGATTAATTGGCAGGACAGAATTAACATAGTAAGACAATGAAGGGACTGACTGCAAGGGACATTAAATATTAATTCATTGAATAAAGGAATAAAAGGTTAAACATTTGAAATACTTTTAGTATTTATCTTCTTTCGTAATTATTTGAGACAGTTGCTTTGATTTTCAGATTTAGGTCGTAATCACAGTCATCACCGTTAAGTTCTCTCTTATGTGCTTTCCCTTGAGTTTGATATCACCCTTTGCATTTTCTTTCAGCCCAAGAATTAATTAGCAGCAAATCTCTTAAGTTTTAATTTGGTTAAGAATTTTGTAATTAAAAATTGCACATTATATTTTTTCATAATTTATTTTATTTTACTGGGTAATGATAAATGGCTTAATTTCTACTTAAAAACTTTTAATATCATAAGATTAATATAATCCCTTAGAGTAAGTTTAAAAGTGTTGTAATCTGGTTTAATTCAAGGGTAGGTTTTTTCAAGAAAGGTTGTAAAAAAATCATTGATTTACCCATGTTGTTAGATAATAATTTTGTATTGGTCTCATGTTTTAAATATATAGTTGTTTTTTGGTGTATGTGCATGTATGTTTAGGACTCTATATATGGATTCACACACACACACACACACACACACACACACACACACATATAGTTAGTAGTAGACTGTACTTATATTGTTACTATTTTGTTTTAGCTTTGTTGATGGCAAGCTTCCCTGCTTATATGAACTAATTTGATTTCAGCTCAATCCAGGGTATTACCTCACTCTTGATCTTCTTTGTTTCCTTTGAGAAGCCCACATGGAGTCTTCCTGCTGGGCTTAATAGAACAACCACAGCAAACTGACCTTCGTTTTCTCCTGTGTTCTTTTGTTACTTCAATGTTCTTTTGTGGTGTGCTATTTGTTGCTGTCTGAAGTGCATCAAGATTGCGAGATAGAGGATTTTTATTGCAATTGGCATTGATTTTTGAAATGTATTCATTCACTTTATAACTTGTGGCAGCTGTCTTAAATGAAAGGCTTCAGAGATTTTTCTTTTAGTTTTTAGGGCTTTGTGGTAGTATTTATCTTGGTAGAATTTGGTTTTTACCCTCTTGATTTATAAAGCCATTTACCCTTTGATAAAGTGTCTTGGTTTAATGCTGAAGGAAAAAGATTGATTTTAGCAACATACCATTTCAGTAACAAGGTATAAGTGCGTATGCGTGTGTGCATGTGCGTGTGTGTGTGTGTGTGTGTGTGTGTGTGTGTGTGTGTGGTTTGCTTCTCCACATATTGCAAACAATGACACAAAAAGGAATTAAGAGACATATTTTTAAAATTTCTTTTGTCCTCTTCATGATAATTATAAAATCACCCACGAGGAACAGAGTTCTCACGCTGCCTCTGAACAGCTTTTACCAAAATACCATTAGATTAAAGGCAGCTCAAATGAGATTTTCCTCATAGAATAGAATGTACTTCAGTGGAAAATTAACTATTTGAAACATTTACCTGATTTCTAATCTCCAGTACAGTGATATAACTTTTGCCATTAATATGATCACAGCGAAAGAATGAATTAAGGACTAATACCATATAGACAATTATCTAGTGACAGTTTTGACATTGGCAGTTTCACCTATCCACATTAGAATCCCCAACATTATTTGTAAGAAATCTTACAAATGAAAGCCATTTATTATGTGAGAAAAATCCTTCAAGTATCTCTGTTTTATAAATATTTTTATTTTACACTTTTTTAAAGAATTAGAAATCTTAAAGTCCTACTCTAATGCAAGCAGTTCTTATCACCCCATTATGAGAATTTCCTGACACAATACTATAATAGACAACGTACAGGTAAAGTCATTATGGATTACATCATCATTTTGATGGACAAGAAGTAACAGCCTTTAAGTAATGAAGACCTGCTTAACGGATGCCTTTCAAAATCTAGGGAAAATCACTTGGCAGAGACTTGCGACTTGGTTCTAATTTAACTATGTTTGACTATTGAAAGTTCACCTATTCCAAAAATGTTACTAACAAGCAGTGCCGTAAGTGTTGAAGAAACATGAGTGTCTTCCATTCTGTAATGTATGAATGAATGCATGCATGAATTCACATAGAAACAACTGGTAGTTAATGGGAGTTGTCACAATATAAGTTGCACTAACAGAAACCCTTTATCTCAGCAGAAAACTGAGATAAAAATTTTAGAACTCTTGTGAATAAAACAAAAAGTGATAGAATTTATTTTAATAATGACTACATGTAATTCACGTTATCATTTTGGGTTATAGGTTACTAGGATGTGACACTGTGATTCCTTTGTGTGTATGAAAATGTAATTTAAAGAACTATTTGCCAACCATTGGTATCTGACACTACGAAAACTACTAAAATGATGAGAAAATAAGGTTCATGTAAAAACCGTCTTTAGCTAAAAATATTTATAAAGTTCTTCAGGGTAATTCATATGACTACACTACAACTGGAGATTTCTGGAATAGGTAAAAATGAGGTGAAAAAATGTGATGTGGTCTCCAAGTGTATACTTTGGGAAGTAAACGGGGTTTTTTGTAGCAATAGTATTTATCTTGTCATAAATCCTTTGTCAATATGATTGCAACATTTTTTTTCCAATTCTGGAGCAAGAGTATAGTATTTTCATGCATGTATTTCAAGCTTTCTAGAACAATTCATGGTAACCACAAGTCTCTAACATTGCTTAACCATGACTCCTATTAAAAATGTTGGGGTTTAGGAAGCCATGTTAGAAAATGAATAGAATTTTCCATTTGCCATTTCACGGATTATATTGAAGAATCATTATGAATCACTCAGAAAAAAATTAAAATTGGTAACAGAAACTTCTTTTTTGGGAAAACGTGGATACTGAAAAAAGAAGCTGGTTCTGGTAGTTCAAGCAAGTGATTCTCACTCCAAATATGCTGAGAAAAACAGAGTGGTTGACCTCAGGTAAGATGACATTTCTTTCCATTTTTTCCTAGGTAAGGATTTGCTTTTTCATTCAGGTAAATTAGTATTAATATTAGGAAAGAACTTGGAGCTGTCTTTATTTCTTTTTGTTCTCAAATTTGTTTAATTCATTAACATACTCAAAAAAGGGATTGGAAATGGTACTCTTAATTTTTTCTAGATGAGTGTTTGAGATGTGGAGAAGACATAGTAGGAGGCATTGAACTGATATTTGTATATTTAACCATGTGAAGAAAGGGACCAAATCTTTCACGTGTAATGTGTACTCAAGTCCATTCCCTTTGCTTTTGGCCGATGTCTTCTCAGAAGGCAGAATTGATAAGGTTCAAGAAAGACTAAGAAAATAATTCAATCCAAAGATGATGACTTATCAACTGGCATTATTACAAGCACACATGCAAACACAACACTCATCCCTCCTACCCCCCACACATATCCCAAACCATAGAATTTTCCAAAAGAACATTGACCTCTAGCTCTCTGGTACTATCAAATTCAGTACCTAAAATGTTTTTCATTTTTTTCCATTTTTCTGATGATATGCAAATAGACTGATTCCAAGACTTATGAGTTGTATACAATGGAGTACTAGTTAGCCATTAAGAAGAATAAATGAGTCATGTGTATAATTATAGATGGATCTTAAAACTGTAATGTTAAGTAAAATGAACCAGAAAAAGAAGGTTAAATTTTACAAGATTTCTCTTTTAGGTGAAGCACAAATTACGAATAAAAGAACAAAATAAAGAGACAAAGGGAAATTGGGGGCTACACTACACGTGGAATGGAGAGGAGGGCAAGGAGGGGTAGAAAACAGGAGGTGAGATGATGAAGACGCGATGTGCAAAACGACCCACTGCCCAGGTAATCGTCATGTACTACAAACATTGGTAATATAAAAAGAAACAAAAATGATCTCTGCTGGGTGGTATCTAGCCATGGTTCCTGTGTGCACTGAGGGGCACAGACAGCATTCACTGGGCAAATATCAAGGTGACATATTCGTTAGTTGCTCTACATGATCATTCATCCATGAGAAAAAGTCAAGGAGGAGCAGAGACGTCACCATAATTTCACAGACTTTCCTGTTGTCATCATAGTTTTACATCACCTAAATAAAATGCCTTAAACTAGACACCGTTATGCAAGATTTTAGAAATACAAATAATTTTATGCAAAATATTGTATAAATAAGATAATGTAATGAAGTGGAAGATTCAGGATTTCTGAGCAGAAGCTAAAAGCAGAAATATTACAGGGAATAGCTGGGGATGTTTCAGACACAAAGGTTCTGAAGTGGAGGCTACATCAAGAACAGTGTGTGAAAAAAGGGCATGAGACAAAAGAAAAATTTCTTCTTGTAAGAATTATCTAGAATTTGCCTTACATGATTGATAGACCACAGTCACTATGTTTTATTTACTTTTTTAATGGTCCCCTAGAAAATTTTTTCCACCTGGCTCCTTTAAATCAGAATCTAGTCTATTAAGACAATCTTTTTAATGTCAACATATGTTTCTTAGGGCACGTAAAGGCATCATGTTTATGAAAAATTATACATTGGATGAGAAATATATTTTTTACAAAATTCCATAATATATTAGAAACTACATATATGTATAAAGCAGAGAATAAGAAATAGAGTTTTCTTGTTTGAAATGGTAAATAATTGGTTAAGAACCTTGAATGTACAAGATATTCTTTAAAATTATTGTGTACTTTAAAATTCTCACAAGAAATTAAAAATTTCTAAATAACAATGTCTTTAATTTGTTTTAATTATTAGTTAGAATATGCCTGTGAGTCTTTTTATATTGCTAGAACTGAGAATAAATAAAATATTCTCTTTTAATATACCAGTATGAGAAATACTAATATTCTAACTTATTAGCAAAGTTTCACATAAAATTTCTTCATCAGAATCTCTTGCATGAATGCATAAATATCACTTGTAATTAAATCGAGGCTCTGCTACATTAAAAGATTGCACACCATTCAGTAAGTTCTCCTTATTAGTTAGAAAACAAATTTGAATTGAGTAATATAAGCCAAATAATAGTGAGATAGACCAAAAGAAATTGTATTTCTTTCTGACAAAAGTATATAAACATAAATGGTCCAGAACTAAAGTGATAACTTTGGATAAATTAGGCTCTACCATTCCTAACAAGTTTTTCAAGTCATAACTTTAGTATCAGCCATCACACTTATATTTTGTCTAGGGAGAAAAGGAGATGGAAGACAATGTATTTTTCTTCCTTTAAGGACTCAAAAGCCTCATCCACCTGTTTCATTTATACTCATTTGGATAGAACTGGTCAGGTGTCCATTCTAGATCCATGAGAGGCTCACAGGCCTGAACATTTGCTCAGATAAAATTCTGTTACTCCATTAATGGAAGAAAGAGAAGAAAGATTGGCCTACTATGTTTAGTAAGTGTTTGAATAGGACGGGTAGGCTGACTTTCGAGACCTTGTTTTGCTGTCTCAAGCGAGAGAGTGACCTAAAGATGGAGTATCTGAGATTGCCAATTCTCTTTTGGAAAAAGTGAATTATTTAGCACAGAGAACAGATCTTGACTTAGCGTATCTTGACTTCTGGTGATTTTTCTTCACTGTGCTGGGTTATGATGAAAGCGTCTAGAAAGTGATTTCTGGTTAAATATCTGTCATCACCCATTCATTAACCAAGTATCATCCAATATGTGATAAGTCGGACAGGGAGGATGCAATAGAATACAGATTCCCATGACTGCCCTCTGAAGGCTTGCATTCAGATTTGAAAGTTATTTTAAAAGGAGACATGTAAAACATCACATACAATGTAAGTTAGTACACTATTCATGTGTCAAAAAGCATTATTATCCTTTGCATTATTTCTATGACTTCAATGTGAAAAACCAGTCTTACAATTTGAGTAAAAGCAGGTGGTGGGCCAGGTCTGCCCATAAGCCATACTGTAGTGTGTGACATGACTTATGTAAAGGATAGAGCTAACTTTATGAGTTTATTATACATTAGAGAAATTTAATTAAGAAGAGGTAATGTCATGTAGTATTTTAATCAGTTGCTGGTTACATTCTAATAATTAATAAATCAACTGTAGACACCTATAAATAGCTATGTTCAGCAACACCACATCAGTAGCTTGAATTCGATCAAGGTGAAATTGTTTACACTTTCAAAATTGACAAATACTATCCCCATGACTTTTTAACTTGATATCATTAAACTTATGCAAGCACAATTGAAATGAATATATGGATTTTTGCTGTCTATGAATTATAGTACAAAATAACATATTAATATTTAACATTGATGAATTATGCTTATACACTTATTTTTGGTCACCATTAAAACTAGCAAATAATAATAAAATATTTTATGTATTTGAAATTATCCCCACCATTTTTATTAATGTACATATGCAATACATAATGTTTACATTGAACTAGAGTATTTTGTGGCCATACATTTCAATACTACGATCCTTTCCCCTCCACATTTTTGGCTGTCCCGTACAAACTCATTTGGTTTTATAAAATGCCTGTGTTCTAGGTTTCCCAAGTCAGAGAAACTATTCGATATTTAGCATATCTAAACTGCATGTGTCTCACTTTACCTCTCAAATCACCACTTATTAGCTCAGTTGCCCACCCCTACAATGGGGTGCATTGGCCATATCTTGATGCTTCTATTCTGGGTCCAGCTGAGCCTTGCCAAAAAAAAAAAAATTTCTGTATCTTACTATATCTTAGTTGAGATTTTTAATGTGGCTTCACCCAGCAGTCTCTATAAAAAGAGAACTATAACAATGAAATTCATAAGAGTAGACAACATGAGAAAGAGAGAAGAGTTAAATTTTAAATTCCTTAGCTGAGTACTGAAAGGTAACTATTTGTACATTCAAAAGATATTCAGGTTGTCATTACATCAATCTATTTTCTTAGGGTAAACTTATATCCAAGACCAAATGAGTGAACTGCTACATTAGCGAGCTTAAGATTTTATTGAATTGCTACATTAAATGAACAAAAATCTATATCACATAATTATCCTACACTTAATGCAGAAGAGTGCCATGCTCGGTTATTTCAGAAATTTTTTAACTTTCATAAATTATTGACACACATTTCAGATTTGCTTTATAATTTTACCTACCTATCCATCCCTAACTTCAAGGATACATATTTTTTTAAATTTTAAAATTTTTAGAACATCCACAAAAGTTGACTACCTCAAAGAAAGAAATAAACAATTCACTAAGCATGATGCTCTCAAGCTTCTTCCATTTGCATGTTAAAGCCTCCACACTGTTGGACTTTATAGATGCATAGTACTCCATTGTGTATGAATACCACAGTTTGTGTATCCATTGGTCTGTTGATGGGTATTTTGGTGACTTTCATATTTTAGCTATTGTTAGTTGTGCTGCTATCAACATGGGTGTACACAGAAGCAGAAGGTGAAACATCAAATGGTTTTTCTGATATGAGAGACCCAGAGCACAACTCTTATGGAACTTAAAATGAAAAACAAAGTGAAACAGGGGGTAGGGCGGGGAGGGAGGGAGGACTAGGTAGGGGGAGGGACAAAAGGAGAACGGGAAAGTCCTTGTCACCTTGACAAGATATGTATGTGCACAAAATGCTGAACTTCATTGTAAACCTTAAATTTTGCACTTATACATATCAATAAAATGGGGAAAAACAGATTATCATAGTATTCAGCATTTACTCAAATAAGAAAAATATTTTGTTTTTATATGAATTCCTGAGAACAAGTTGATATGCTTGAGTGTCATATTTTATTGGAAAGAAAGAACTATACTCTGAAGAATGACTACAGCATTTCAAGGCGGGAAGTGATCATCTTAGTGAACATGCATTATGTTTCATCTTGCTACACTTTTGCTTAATTTTCAATAATTTAGGATATCAGAAATTAAAATTTTTAGTGTGGAAAATGTTCAAGAGAAGGTCTGAAGAAAAATCCATAAGTGAAGGATGAAAAAGTTCTTCCAATGTGAATAAAGTATTGCTATTGATTTTTTATTTTTTCAAAAAAATTCTGAAAACATCCCCACAGATTTCTTTTTTATACTCTACTAATAAACTATAGCATTCATCTTTTTTCTATTGTCACTTTATATTGCTCTACTGATATTAAAACTGGAAAACAACAGGCAACAGAATCTCACAATGATAATTAAAGAAAAAATGATAATGTGTAATACATAATAACCAACCCACTACTAAACTATTTCTAAAATTCAGGAACAACTTGTGACCATCTTTAGTTTATTCATTTTAGAAATTTGGGAAAAAGAGATTTGTCCACACAGTCCCAAATTCTACCCCAAATAAAACGAACTTATTTCAGCATTACATTTCTTTTGTACATAGCCAATCGGTCTCAGGTTCCAATCCCATATTTTCCATACAAACCTTGTACTCTTACAAGCATATTAATAGCTTGAGCTTATAATTTTTATTAACAATTTATATGACTTCTATGATCTATTTTAGCTTATCCTTGATTTTTTTACATTTCTTTTTCTCTCTTCTCATTCCTTTATAGGAATTCTGTCTACAGATTTTACATGGTAAAGGAATATTTAGATGTATGATTAATATTTAGATGAATGATTAATATGTTCTAATGATTGCCACACCACTAGCCCGTATTTCCTTATGCTTCAAATATGTGTTTGTAGATAGATGATGACAGATAGATAGAAAGAAAAAAAAGATAGAAAATGATTTGATACAGTGTTTTCCCAGCTCTATTTACATTTATCAATCAGAACTTTAAAGTTGACATAATCATAACTAAATTCAGAAATTTGCTCCTTAATTCATTTCTATTAGAGGTAAAAGAGTCAATTTAAAGTTTTATTAAACTTTTAGTCCCATTCATAAAGTGCAATGTTTGCTATATTCCCACCATGCTTTTCCCTTGCCACAATTCATTTTTTTTTTTTTTTTAGGAAATGTTACTGGGTAGCATGCAGAAAGGCTGTAGTAATGTAAGTGTAATATGTGCCCCTCAAAATCTCACGTGATTGACAGGTGATCACGTTACGGAGGTGCAACATTCTTCAGTGGAGTAATGTATTGATGTTTTCATGTGCTGTTAGTGGATCGCTGCTGGTGAGACCCTGCAGGGAACGTTGTTTCTGGCTACTGTCTTCACTCTTCGCTTCCTGGAGGCTATGCAGTGACCAGCTTTCTCTGCCATGCGTTCTGCCGTGCCCTTTTTGTCTTACAGACAGCCAGTAAGCACCGAAACTAGGTGCCATATTAAACCTCCCCTTTAACCAGTGGGTGCTGGATATTCTGATCCAACAAGGAGATATCTGACCGACATAGACTTATTAAAATATCTTAGTCATGGAGGAAAAAAATTCATGGTATTTATCAAAAAAATTAAAGGACTTAGAAGGAAATTCATTACTGTGGATTCCTGCACTTAAACATTAAAGTTACTAATGCAATATCCTAGTAATATTTTTACTCTGAAAATTATGGAAGATTGTATCCCAGGATGAAACAAATTGATAAATGATGATTAGAATGGAAAAAGGAAAATAAATATATCAAGAAAACTAGAGATTTTATGAAATTATCAAGAAAATTGACAGAAATTGATGATACTGATATATATATATATATATATATATATATATATATATATATGTGCATATATATGTGTGTAGAGAGAGAGAGAGAAAGAGAGAGAGAGAGAAGCAGAAAAGTCTGAGTAGGAAAGTTAAAGCACATTCCAAAGAAAGGAAGAAAATATTTGTATATCATACATACAGTGAGCTCTGTCATACAGTACATATAACATACTCTTATAACTCAGTAGTAAAATAATTGAGAAGTTGGTGAAGGATATGAATAGATATTTATACAAAAAACACTTAAAAAGATACTGAACACTGAGAGTTATTAAGAAAAAGTAAATACTAATACAATATAGCATTTCACTTGAATTTATAATAGTCAAAAATTACATAACTAACAAATATTTATGAAGACAAGCAATAGAATCGTGGCTTATGAAGACCTTAGAAATAAAATCAGCAGGCCCTACAAATATTAAATATAGAATCACCAATTAGCAATTATATGTATTATTAAATACCTAAGAAAATGAAAATGCATGTCCACATAAAAATCTTCATAAGTATTTATGTAGGCATTCTTTATAAGATTTTAAAGTGGAACGGCTCAGATGTCTATCAAGTAATGAAGTAAAAACTGTGTCACGTACTTACTACCAATGTCACGGTATCGATGTACCTGAAAATCCTATGTTAAGTAGAAGACACCAATCACAAAAGACGACAGTCAGTTATAGAAAGCTCTAGTGACGAATAGTCTAGGATCTCTTGGGGCATGATAAAGAATTATTATGAACTGATACTTAGTCCTTGTGAGTGATTAAGAAAACTATCTTCAACATAAATATTGAAGAAATGTAAACAAAATTTGAATGTACTAAAACCCAATAAAATGCTGATGACTTATTTTTAAATAGGATTTTTAATAGAGTATTAACCTCCAGGACATTTTCAGTGAAGAAAATCTGTAACTATCGATTTCTTCTCTTACCGATTTAAATATCAAGTCAAAAATGCAAGCATTTTAAAGCAGAAATACTGGTACAAATGTATATTTATGTAATACTGTCTTATATATTCTTGTAGCTCTTTTATGTAGTTTTAACCAGATATCAAGCAGATGAGTACAACTTCATATTAATTCTGATTAGTACATCTTAGAGCAGGAAATCTAACACCTGTCACAAAATCATCCAGAATCAAAAAGATGTAATAGTCTGTCATTATTCATATTAAGTGTTAGAAGCATCCAGAGTAATTTTCTAAATCTTGTGTAGAATAAAATTTATTTTATTCTGTATATTCAACACTAGCCTGGGCTACATAGGGAGCTCAGGACCAGCCTAGACTACAGAGTGAGACCCATTCTCTAAATAAAATGTATGTATGTATGTATGTATGTATGTATGTATGTATGTATGTACTTATTTATTTATTTATTTATTTATTTATTTATTTATTTTTGAGACAGGGTCTCACTCTGTGACCCTTATTTCTTTGTATGCTATCATTTTTAACTCTTATACTTTATTTTCTCTGTTCGTTATAGTGCAATCATTAGCTCTCTAGCACACAGAGCAAGTCAGAACAATTTCTTGATTTTGATTACAGACATGAAATAAGCAATGCTATTGATTTAGAGCGAAATATGATTTAGAATTTTTAGTTCTGCATTTAAAAATGAAATTAAAACCCACCATCCGCACCGTGTCCTCGGAGCCCCTTGGCCACACACTTCTTACCTCTGTCTTGGCAGGCTGATGAGAGGCTGCTTGTGGCACCTCTTGCTAAGGCTAAAGAGCTTGTGTACAATTTTCTGCGCCTTTTGGAAAAGTTGCTTCATGCTGATCTCCAGCTGTTCATAGCGACGCTGAAAATTAGAATCCATTGTCCACAAATGCATTATGGTGGATGTGTTGAGGAAATAATGCATAGGAAGCCTTTTCATAAAGAACTTGAATTCATCTGAAAAAAACGTTAAAATTCAACATTTTAATTATAAAATAATTTCCCATTTCCTCCAAAGACATTTAATATGTTAATTTTAAAACAATTAAAATCTTACTTAAGGCCAGTATGTCATTGAATAAGATTTTTTTTTTGAGGATTTAGAATTATTTACCCTTTCAGTTTCCTGTAAGAAGAAGGTCAAAATAATGTATGCAAAAAGCAAGCCAAAAGTTTAAGTTCAACTTAAATTGTCTGTATGGTTTGTTGATACTTCAGTAAAATTTCTCTTTCTTTTTTTCTTTGAGACAGGATCTCACTCTGTAGCCGAGGCTGGTCCTCAACTCACTATGTAGCCCAAGCTAGCCCTGAACTCACAGCAATCCTTCTGCCTCAAGCCTCTCAAGTGCTGGGATTACAGGTTCGAATCAACTTTGTTCAATACATAGTCATCATTTACAATGCTTTCATTTTAGTTGTTAAAAAGTAATGTTATTATTGGCTAGAAATTGAGAAATAAATTTAAATAGGTAATAATAATGTTCAATTTTGCATTCAATGCTCTGTAACTGACAATATTTCTGTTTATCATGGAATAGCAGTTTAAGTTAAGCATGTGTCTATTAATCAATTAAAAGCATTTAAAGTCCTACTATTAATTTTTTCAGTCAATAATTATCATGTTTGAAATTATTTTCTTTTTAAATATTTAATTGATCAACAATCAGAATAAAAGTAGATGCTACATTAAGTCACATAATGATCTAAAGGAGCTGTTAGTTATCTAAATATACAAGATTGCTGAGACATTAGTCAAAAGGGGGAAAATAACAAATGCTTCTTTAACAGATGAATGGATAGTTGAAATGCAGTAGGGATAATGGAATATTTGTCGGTCCTAATGATGAAAGAAGTTCTGGTATATAATACAACAAAGATGAAACTGAAAATGTTACATCAGTGAAAAGATCCAGAAACAAAAGGAGGAACACTGTACAATTTTACTTGTATGTAATATCAAGAATAGGCATATTGATAAACATAAAAATTTGAAAAATATTTAAAAAGGTTTAGGTGAAAATGACATGAAAAATTTTGCATAATGATTTCAGAGTTTCAAATATGAAGAATAAGATATCTTTAGGAAAATAAACAACACTAATAAGGATTAACTCTAAATACAATTAATACCACAAAGTTATAGACTTAGAATCATTAAAATGGTTATTTTTCTCATGTGTAGTATTTTTTAAATAACTCACAAGGATACTTGAGCATCCCACTGTCTTTATTTCTTTGAAGTAATGATTATGAGCAAAGCCTCAAAATACAAATTTTGCATTGCTTTTGGTACTTATTAAAAGATCTAGAATTTGTTTGCTTCCCACCGGGTACCCCCTTCCAATGTCACACATGTTTGAGTTTTCCCCTTCTCGGTTCATACACCTACAAACACCATGAGTTTTTAAAAAAACATGTTTAATAACTGAAGAATTTCCACCCAGCAGGTCAGAAAAAAGCATATTTTATTCAGTCTTCTGCCTATAAAAATTATGTGAACTCTGTACCTTAACTTGATATTATATGAATGAGAAGGTTTGAAGTGATGATAGCTTCTTTTAAATTTTAAAATCTTGTGATGTTACAGAGAGTTTTTCTTAAACGCTCAGTTAGTCAAGTTCAAATATTCATTGTTAAAAATAATTGCTCTCAAATGTATACTTAAAGCTATTAAGTATTATTCAACTAAATTTGGTCAGGATTTGTCAATACCTGTTTATTATAGGCATTCTTTCTATAGCAGTGCTTTAAAATCATTAAATTACTTAGCGATTCTTAAAATCTGTAATTGTCATCTGATAAAGCAAAACAAGTTAATGCATGTTTATAGCAATGGAATTATATTCCTATTTTTGTATTAAAGACATTTGAATAGCTAAAGTTAACCTATTTCATCAGTACTAGAAAATACTAAATATTTTATAAGTATTGTTTTATTTTTTATTTGCAAATATATTTAGTTTTCCACCTTTTTATTTGAATATGCATTAACTAGAGATTCAATAGCACACTGAAAACATGCTTTGGGGAAACAATGCCTCTCCACATAATTTTGGTCACCTTTCCCCTCCTACTCACCCTTGCCCTACCCCTTTATAGCAACCAATCGCCCTCGGCCCCATTTCTTGTCAAAGGTTTTGCATTTGCCTGTATGGGAGCAAAATATTCCATTGCCTACAAAAACCACAATTTTTTTTTAAAAAAATCCATTCCAATGTTGATGAGCAAGTGGGTTGTTTCCTGCATTTAACTGTTATTAATTGTGCTGCTATAAACATAGATATGTATGTATCTTTATGATATCCTGACTTTTTGTGGGGGAAAACATGCCCAGTACAACTCCCTGTAGCTGGACCAAATGAGATATCTATCTATTCTCAGCTTTTAAGGTATCTCCAGACTGCTTTCCGCAGGGTTAGAACACATCGCAGTGCCACCCGCCATGTTCTTTTCTTCGGCAGCCTAACAGACAATTGTTTTGGGGGGTTCTCTTTTCTTTCATCTTCTTTTCTTTTATCTTTTCCTTATTATTTTATTTTATGTTTCTTTTTCTGTTCTTCTAAAACAAGATCTCATTTTGGAGTACAGGCCGATTCTGAACTCACTATGTAGTTGAGGCTATCCTCAAACTCAAGGCAATCATCCTGCTTCAGCCTCCTGAATGCAGGGATTACAAACATTCAACACCAAGCCCATCTTGTCTTATTTTATTTTTCAGTTCTTATTGTAAGCCATTGGCACTGGGATGAGATAAAAGCTCAACTTGGTCTTAATTTGCATTTTTCTAAATACAGAATTTAATGACTCAATGCAATTAATATTCAGGTTTATTGGGGATGTTTCCTCAAGAGAAAAATAGATAGGTACACTTGGCTTCATTTGGACTTTGATGGCATAGACTTACCTGAAGAGAAAGAAAAAATGAAACCAAAGAAAAGAAAGAATTGATAGCAGATAAAATATTGGAGAAAAATTTCTGCACTGACTTGGTCCCGTGTGAGAACAAGCAAATGAATAAGCAATGGATGTATGGAAATTAGAACACGCCCCTTATATGATTCACAGAACTTACATCATTTCTTTCACATTAGTCAAGTTTTAATTGGCATCTTTCACTCTGAATACCTTTGATATGTCTTTACAGGTTGTGGGTATGAATATATAATTATGTTTCTTGTTAAACAAATACTACAATTAACTCAAATTAGTACTTTTTTTAGTTAAGGAGAAATTTGAAGAATTTATTTTGCCAACATGATAAGCAATAGTATTGGCTGAAAATTGTCAGTATACAATTTCTAGAAAACATAGTTTTAACATGACAGGTGAATAATTACTTCATTATAAAGCCATTAAAAGTCACCGCTGACATTTTCCCAAAATATTTATTGAACACCTGTTGTGCACAGAACATACAGATGTTGTAGTTGATGACAGCATGTATGTTTAAACTTTTGATCTCATTTTAAAATATGACTAAATAATGGTACATTTTCAAATTCCCAAATAATATTTTTGTGTCTGAAATTCCTAATTTCTTCAACATAGAAGCCAATATAATTCTCAAAGGTATTTTTGGCAATTAATAACATTCATATTCATATTCTATAAAAATGAAATTTGAATGCTGCATTAGAATTGTTTAAATCAGTGATGTATAGAATTACAAACATGAAATATAAAAATTAAAAACTCACATATCTATTTGGTTATACAATAGTGTCTAAGGCTGTGCAAAAGATAAAGAACATTTTATAGGTATAGTGGTGGGTTAGCAATAACTAGCCATACTTCAGGAGTGTATAGATTAATTTATAAAATTAAAAAAAATCAGTGCTATGTGAAATCTTCAGGAAAACTACATTTTATGTAGAACATTACAGAGATAATATTCTAGAAATAATTGTTAAATGTGTGTCACTTGAGTACTTTTATATTCCATAAGTTTGAATTTCACAGAAAGACAAAATAAGAAAAACAAAAAATAACAATGCTAATGATCATCACTTATGTAGGTAAAAATTCACAGTGAAGTTCTCTCTCTCTCTGTCTCTCTCTCTCTCTCTCTCTCTCTCTCTCTCTCTCTCTCTCTCTCACTCTGTTAATGAGACAGGGTCCTGTTCTGTAGTTCAGTGGACTGGTTCCAACAAAATGAATTCATATTCATAGGAAGCAAAGAATACTACAGAGAGAAATGTATTACATTTACGAGCTCCTGGTAGCAAAGAAAATTAAATTAAGGGACAACTTTCCAATAAATTATACATGATTAGTTAGGTGCTATGATCTTTCCCTAGACTTGTACCATGACTGCATTAAAACGAAGTGTTTTTTTTTTTAATAGCATAACAAGATTTATTGGTTTTTTTTTCTCTCTTTCTTTTACTAGAAACTCTAGTTAACACTTGGGTATCTAATTGGTTGAATTTGAAACTGATTCTTTCTCCCTCTCTCTCCTCCTCTCAACATGAGTTCTAACTTTGTTAAGGAGCTCTTTTTCCTGCTTTAAATAATGACTCTATTTGTCCAATACTCATTCACACATTTTTATTGGAGAAATTTTCCATGCACATTGGTCGCATAATGTTCCTACTGGTAAAAAATTTTACTAAAAATTACAGTATTTACTTAATGTTTTTACTTATTTTTATATTTATGCTCTTTATTCTCATACTTGATAGCTGAATTAAATGGATTAGAGGAGGAACTAAATATTTTTGTAGTGTAAAATAACAGATATTGATGTGTACATCTTGATTAGTGTTTCTACTTATTCTGAAATGCATGAAGATAAAACATTAACAAATATTGCTGGACATGAAAAATATTCAATATAGTTGAAAATATAGTTTCAAATATTCATAATATTTATAGAGAATTGCTTTAAAACATAACTTAATAATGCTCTAGCCAGGCCTGTGGTACATGCCTATAATGCCAGATACTCAGGAGTGTGAGGTAGGAAAATGGCATGCTTGAGGTCAGCTGGGGGAACTTGGCAAGAGCTTGTCTCAAAATAAGTTGATGACGAGAGGCTGAGGACGTAGGTCAGCGCGAGAACGCTGGCCGCACACGTCTGAGCCCTATGTTCATGCTCCTAGAGTTAGGGAGAAAAAGAAAAGGAAGTTTCAAAGCATTTACAGAGCCCAACATTTCAGGAGCTCTAAAGCATATATATGATTGCTTTCTGAAAATGAAGAAAATTAGGTTTTTTTTATTATCTAGAAATTATTGTTTGGTTAGAAGTCTACTCAAATAATCCCAAGCAGAAGCTGCAATCACTGAAGGGTAACACAGGAAGAATTTCAAGTTGCTTGTATGATTTTTGTTATTCAACTTTTAACAGATTAAAGTTTAAATCTGCATTAAAAATGTGAAAAGACACTTAAAATACTGTTGAATCATCAACACACGATGTATGTAACTTATGTTTAGAAAATGTGAATAAAATAACTGTATTTAATTAGTAGTTAACATAAGAGTCAAAGCTATTCGTTCTAAATTATGTGCTTTTCCAAATCAGCTACACATCGTTAAAATATTTTTTTGGTAAGAAATTCATTCACAATGTTTAACAAATCATTTAAATAACTATCAGATATTTAAGTAAACAAACCAGAATAAAGTAGATCTATATGAAAAATTCATTTAAAATTTCATAACTAAGCAGAAAAATAATTATTTCTGATTTTGTGAAATTTCCAATCAATGTCTTCACACACATCTTTCTTACTTCCAGCTGTAAACATATGATTTAATGGAATAAATGCATTTTAATATCAAACTTCAGTGAAACAAAACCTGTGAAGAATAAGCTAAAAAAAATAAAGATCAAATTTTTATGCTGAATGCAGTACACTGGTTTTTTTTCTTACATCAATATATCTGTCTATGCCTCTAACCATCTCAATACATACACGGCTAGCATATTCTACTTCCTTGACTAGATTTTTATTTAATAATTTAATATTTTTCTTGTTTGTTTAGAGTATAGTAGATCTAGACTCTCATGAAGTCCTTGGTCCAAAACTCACAGATGAATATGAAACGATTTCTACCACTGTTCTTCAATGTCATTGTCAAACCAGCACACTTTCTAATATAGCTGCTTCTTGTTCTTTAACAACTGATTTCTGGGAAGTGTTCTGTTGTCTTCAGATTTTTCAACAGAAAGAATTTTTTCTAGGAAATAAGTTAATTGAGAACCTGGACACTACAGAAGTACTGACTTAAAGTATATAAGATTCAATGTTGGCAAAATGAGGAAGAAGTGAAAATGACAAAGAAGAAAAGTTATTGTAAGAAAAGTTGAGACATGATACCCTTCAACAGACCAGTGGATACACAAATTGTGGTACTTATACACAATGGAATACTACGCATCTATAAAGTCCAACAGCGTGGAGGCTTTTACAGACAAATGGAAGAAGCTTGAGAACATCATGCTTAGTGAAGTGAGTCAGAAGCAGAAGGTGAAACATCAATGGTCTCTCTGATATGAGAGACCCAGATCACAACTCTTATGGAACTTAAAACAAACAAACAAACAAACAAACAAACAAAAAAGTGAAACAGGGTAGGGTGGGGGAGGAGGGAGGGAGGGTACGGTAGGGGGAAGGACAGAAAGAGAGTGGGAAAGTCCTTGTCACCTTGACAAGATACATACATGCACTAAAGGCTCAACTCCATTGTAAACATTAAATTTTGCAAATATACATATCAATAAAATGGAAAAAAAAAACAAGTTAAGACATGGTGCTGAGGAATGACTCAGCGATTAAAGGACTTGCCTACCAACCACTAAGTCAAGCACTAAGTACCCCAGTTAGATTCCCCAACAGCACATAAGCCAGATGTGGTGGTGTACACCTATAATCCCAGCACTTGGGAGATTGAGGCAGGTGGATCTTCCTGAGTCCAAAGCCAACCTGGGAGTTCTAGACCAGCCTGGGCTACAGAATAAGATCTTGTCTCAAAAAAAAAAAAAAAAAAAAAAAGGTAAGATCTGAAAAAAAATTGTCTTAAATGACTGAAAATTAATAAAGACAAAAAGTACTATCCATCTTTGAGGAAGTAAAGCTAATGTACAGACTTTGACTGGTTGATTTTTATTTAAAAAAAAACTTTTCTCTAAACATTACCAGAGAAGTATTTTAATAATTTCTATGAGTTTAGACTTTTTATGCCACCCACAATAAATCTCTGGTAGGACATTGAGCGACCACAGAACAACGCCTGGGTACTCTCTATTCTATGAATCATGAGCACAGCGTTTACAGAAAACTAACAAAAGATTCCAATACTGTTGAAGATTGTTCGGTGGCTGATGAACTCATCAGTTTTGGAGGCTACAAAGCAGTGGGGACACAGAAGTGTAAACCAGAAACAGATCCTTCTTCCTGAGAAAGAGCCCCAGAATATCATGCTTCTTTCCTCTTCCAAATTTTTCTTTGAAATATGCAGCATATTGCTTATTATTATGTTTCAACACAGTAAGCAAAATAGAGTAATCTGTCTTCCATGGAAATACCTTAAATGATTCCTTTAGAATGATTGAAAGGCCACAAACAGAGCTGTGCCTCCATCCACAGAAGATGAAAAAGTGATGCCCTCACTTTCCCCTACCCCTGCAGCCACAGAATCAGTGTATTATCTAATTTAAAGGAGTCAATTGTGCCCAGATTTTGGATCCTAGCAATGATGATACAAAGAAAGAGAAGACCTGGAGTAATTCTCTGGAGAAAAACAGCTATGACTGTAGCAGTAATACTTAACTTCAATCATACTTAACTGTGGTGTTCAGTAATGATGATTTCACTAAATAATTCAGGTGTAAAAATTTTGTTTCTTGACTACTTGCAAAAGGAATTAGGTTATTTTATGTGGTATACAGTGCTCTTTAAGGAATTCTGTATCAGTTTAAGTCAGTTAAGGCTTTTTTTTCTTATTTGTGGAAAAGAACCTTGGTTGATAGAAGTATGAATGTCATAAGTTGATTTTGACAATCGTTCCCAAAGATGGTTGAATATGTGCTTGTCTTCTTGGGACAGCTGGTAAAAGAAAAAGAAACTTTACACATCCATACACTACTCAGGGTAGAATTTAAATGGAAAGTCTAGGGGTGAGGTGGTTTCTACTACCAAATTTACCAAGGCTACTTAACGAACTAAAGGATCGTACGTACTTTCTTCTTTATGTACAGAGGGAATGATCAAGATTTTCGAAAACTATGTAAAGGGAATTTTTTATTTCTTGCAAGTCCCAGAATTTCAAATAAACTCTAGTCTCAAGAAGGAATTGCAATTACTGTAAGATTGGTTATGTTAAAAAGCGTACTTACTGGGAAGTGAAAGGTTAACAGGTAATATACCTGATATTGACTTAGAAAAGTTCAAAATATGAATCCTTGTTTTCTTTGCTCAGTTCAACAAACTAGCCTTGACTTCCTTTCAGATATTATAATAATTTCTTTTCTTTTGGGGGGTAGGGAAGGCTGGTGCTGAGGATGGAACCCTGGGCCTTGTGCAGGGTAGGCAAATGTTCTACTGTCACACTGCGTCCCAGATGCACTGCCAGCACCTCTGATGAGCACCATGTTTCCTGCTTTTCTTTCTTTCTTTCTTTCTTTCTTTCTTTCTTTCTTTCTTTCTTTCTGTCTTTCTTTCTTTCTTTCTTTCTTTCTTTCTTTCTTTCTTTTCTGGGGGCATCAGTTAGTGTGCCAATCTGTGTGATATCAGATGTTCTCTCTGAGGTCAAAGAGGCTGCAATCATCCAGGATGACTGAGTACTCCTAGCAGCTCATCAAAGGAACATATTTGTTAAAGCCCATACCAGGTCCAGAATACAGACTTGACTTGGACCATCATGAAAGAAATTCTCAGCATAAAATGGCAAACCTTCCCTCCAAATTGTGAATAAGTACTAAATCCCTGGGGCTCTGAAGGCCGTAGTCTTTCCTAATATCAGTGTGCAGTCTTATAGAAATACGCTGGAAAGTTGGATTTCACTTGTATCTAATTTAAATTAGGACCAGTACTGTCAAAACCTATGCCATATGTCTTTCCTTGACTAAAGAAGAAAATACATTCAAAAGACACTGAGAAGCTGCTTCCTCCTCCTAGAAATAAAAATCCAAATTCATTTTGCTTGCTTTTGACATTTGATACAGTTACAAGAATTAGAGATCCATTTGACACTTGGAAATTGTGATGCCAGTATTAACAGTTTTTCTGCAAATAAATCATCATATTTTTATAGCTTAACCATAGAGTAACTCTAACCGGAACCCATACCCTGAGGCAGTGCCTGTAGTTCCTGGCACTAAGAATAACACTTCTCTGGTCCACATTGTTTTCTCTGTCATTGTAAATGAAGACTAACAGAAAGAGTCACATGTCAGTCAAGAGAATCAAACACTGTGATTGTATTTGAGAGGTAAGTAAATTTTCAGCCTCGGTAGCATAATTTACTTCACAGTTATATGGATCATCCAAGAAGGTCATAGGTCATATTTGTTAGTGATATGATACTGAGAAGATGTGGAAAATGAGGATAAAAGGGGCTGTCAGCCACTGCTCCCTACCTCAGCTGTGCAAGATGGCTGCAAATACATTTTATTCGTTCTTAGATTCTAGTGACTGTAAGCATATGGAATACCCCCTTCAAAATAGCAGGACAGATCAGTGCTTCTTCATCTCCCACTAATTAAAAAGATGTACAAATCTTGGAAGTCGTACAGAATCTCTAGTGGCCTTACAGATAATAATGACTTCACTGATCCGTATTGGGTTGGCAGATGCGCCAGCTGCCTACTTGCGTGTTCCTTGATGTCCTCAGAGATTGCTTCTGCTGAGTGAGTTCAAGATCACTCGTGGAGAGCCTCTGAGCCAGCATCTCCAATCCCATGTGAACCCTCTCAGCTATCAACCCAGTGTCTTTAAATAAATTCTTTACTTCTGCAATCAGTTTTTTTCTTACAGGTATGTAGACTTATAAAGTTAATTAAGCCCTCAAGAGTAGTTACAGCATGTAGTTGAACAATAGTGGAACAAATATTGTGTGTCTATTCAGTGCCATTAAATGTGCTATTTAAAAATCAAGCCAAAACAATATAATTTAGCTATAATGATAACACTTCTCTCATATGTATTCCATGTATATTGTTAGTTACAATGAAATCTTAGCAAAATGTCTTTCGTATGATTACTCATAGAAGGATTCTTAATGCTTTTTATTTTTACAGTTTATTTAATATTCTCATGTGTGTTATTCTGAGAATTTCATATAGATTATTATATCTAATGCTTACAGAATATTTACATGATGGTTACAGTTATAATCTTCAGTTTTTGATGAGAAAATGTTCCTTTCTGTAAACTGTTCAAAATGACACTATTAATAAAGCCCAGAGCAATGTATGTCTGAAAGGGAAAAGAAAGAAAAACAAAGTCTCTGACTTCATAAGACTAATAAAATTATTTTTCCCTGTATCTAAGAAATATTTTGAGGGGCTCGGGGCATAGCATTTTCCTAAGAAAAGCAAAGCTACAGACTGGGTTAGGGTGAGGGCACCTGCTTCGTAAGTGTCTCTAGACACAACCAGAAAGAAAAGTAGGACACAGTTACTCTGCTCCACGGCCTTCAGTTGTAATACCGCAATCTTTCAAACTTTTCTTTCTATAGGCTTATATAAAATACAGATCTCTGATAGAATAGTAAACATTAGGATAAACTGTTCAACACAACACGGTCTGTGTCTTCTATTGTAACAAATAAACTAACCCAATATATGTGAGTTAATTCACCGTTCACATGTTTGAAGACCATTGACATTTATGTGCATCTAACCTATTTTCTATGTGCTTAAAAACATTACTGATGTCCACTTGATAGATGTCCATATTACATTAAGAGGACAGACAAGTCCAGTCTAAAATTAACTCCCAAGACCAACTTTTATATTTGATTTTCACATTGAAAACCAGTTAATTTGCTTCAGCCTCAAACCTTATATAAAACTAAATGAATGCACTCATTGAGCTGCAAATTCTCCTTTGTAAGTGGAAATGGGCTGTCAGATGTTCTACTACCTATTTACCTTAATCATGCTCACTAGCTGCAACGCTGTAACTTGATACAAGTTGATTTTTAAGAAATTCCAGTGTACTGTTGCACATGAGACAGATTATTAAAAAAGACAGATATAAAGTATAACGAACATTGTTTTTCTAAAATTTAGGGAAAAAAAGGTATTGTTTTTACCTAAAGGCATATTAAAGAAGAGAGGTATGCATAAGCTTATTTAAATACTACAACACGTTTGTGCATCAAGGCAAATATATCTTTGTGTCAAAGCCTATTCATATCTGTGTCTGAACACCCTGAGTTTTCTAACATGCACAATCATGTTTTTGTGTTAGTTTAATAATTAATTCAAATTTAAAAATAGTTTTAGCAATTTATTTTCCCATGTATCTGAGATGAAAAATTAAGTAAAGCGGATGCATTCTGATATTTCTATTATGGGAACACAACATCTGACATATACAACTTAAAGAAGAAAAGGCCCACATTGGCTTCTTGGTAAAGGGCATATAGAAGGACAGTGGGTCACCCCGAGGCATTGAGAGACAGCCAAGGAAAGAGCCAGCAAGAGAGTAAGGTGCTGGGGACAAGAAAGACCGTTCTAGAGCACATGTCCAGTAACATAAATCCTTCATTTGGACTCCATCTCAAAAGGAGTATCACCTATAGTCACATCCATAGGTGAGTGACCCAAGACAGAGCCACCATTCAGCCCTATCTCTGAATGTCACTTGGTTGAGGATCAAGCTCTCCCTCTATTGGTGGGTATGTCCTATCTGAACAGCAGACAAGTTATGACCAATTTATACACCACTTTCATTTTTTGATTTTGTTTTGGATATCAATGATCTGAATTTGCAAATTCTGTTAGAAATATTAGAACAGTCTTTATTAGCCTATATTAGAACTTTGCATAGTTAAAAATTCATGAGGTCCCCAATAATATTTTACATGCATTTACTACATTAAATACCTTGAACTTATGTAAAATGACAATGATGTCCCTTTTATGCTTTGGTGGAATATTTCTTATGAAACCAATTTTTCTTAAACATAAAATATTTTATAAGAAGGTTCAGCATATATAACATTTATGATTCATTTTAATATATGATTTGCAAAAAAACACCCATGCCATTATTTCTGTTCAGCAGTCAATGTGGGGCACTATTCCACACCAGCTGGATTCTTTGTGCTTCTACTGCTCAGTCATAAGAGGAAGTAAAAAATTAAGCAAAAAATAAAAATATCAACATTATATCACAAGCTTGATCTCACAGACTTCCTGAAAATTTCTTAAGGACCACCAGGTTTCCACTGACAACATTTTGAGACTACTGCTTTAAAGATTACATCTTATAAGTGTATAACACTTTGCCATGTACATGTCATTTCAATTAACACTGTTATTAGTCACATAAAGTAAATAATGATAGCCCTAACTCTATTGACTCTTGTTCATAGACAAGTAAGTTTTGCATCAGAGTGGTAACAGCTTTTCCCCAACACCAACATCAATACCTACTCTCTGTAGCCTTTGAAAAATTGTGCTCATTCCACTATGTTGTGGTAGTTATTCTTTATGGAAGGTAATACTGAGAGGATGTACAGAAATAATTTAAAAGTGAAAAACTTCATACTGTAAAACTTCATACTGTAAATAAATATTGTCTTAGTTACTTTTTCATTGCTGTGACTCAATACCCGACACCCACAAATTTAGCAAAGGAAAGGTTTATTTTAGCTCACAGATTCAGAAGGTCACAGTCCATTCAGGGGTGGCCAGCAGCATTAAAGTACATGGCAGAGAGAAAGGTAGAGGGAGCTTCTCAGGACATCACACACAGGCAGGCAAATTGAGACTAGTTGAGACTAGTCCCATTCCCAGTCCCAAAGTCTTAGTCCTTCAAGCAAGGCAGCTTATATACCCTTCCAGGTCTCTTCCCAGTGATTAGCTCCTCCTGCATCCAGGTGTGGAAGGTGTAGCCACTATACACCGTTAATCCTAACTCACATGCCTTTAATCCTAACTTAACTGTAATCCACCCCTCCAGACTAGGCCCCAATCCACCAACATCACATGGTTCCATAGACAATCCATAACATTAAAATACATGAGACTTTTGGGAGACACTGCAGATCCTAACCACAACAAATATGTACAATGAGCTCATCCAAAATCATAGATAGTGTATGTATACAAGTTATAAGTGTATGTGATTTAGACTACATATGTATACATATACACATTACCTTTTGCATGTGTGTCCTTAGTAATAATCAAAGTTCCCACATTCTGCAGTGTGTTTACAATATGTAGTTAATATACAAAAGATACATAATTTTATATAACAAATATAAAAATAATCCACTGAACCCTTTTCATAGTACGTATAATATGCAAAGTTAACCAAATTTGTGATACCTATTTCTTAGTGATGTAACACATGTTTGATTTTTCAAATCATCTAAACATAATAATAAAAGGGAAATAATATTCTAGTTCATACATAAGTGTTGCTGCAACCATTCAATAATCTTTTCTTTTTTAGTATACATTGTCTTTCAATTTCCTGGAGCAGTTATCATTTTTCCCTGAAAGAGCTGCCAAATTTTAACTTTGGACCATTATGTTTATTCTGTCTTCTGTAGAGGTGAATTGCTCTGACCATAGCTCTGAAAAATCACCATTACTAATCTTTGTGGAGAACCTGGAGAGCCAGTCATAAAAGATATAATGATAACATACGGACTGAGAGACTGATGTTACTGTGGAGTCCTGGCAATGTGTATAAGAAAAGTGGTCTAATAATAAAATCGCGGCAATATTACTTCTTTCTCACAACAATATTTTCAATAGTAATCTAAGCAATAAATGTAATAGCAGGTCTAACACCACTGGCAATATTAAATTGAAATAGAAAATTGCAAAGCTACTGAAATTGTTATCAGAGGGATTGATCTACAATGGAACCAATATCTCAAGCTCCCAGATAAAGGTTCAATGAAATGATACTTCACTAAGGCACAATCATTATGGTAACAATGTACCAAAGACACATTGCTAAAAAAATTTCCATCTTTTATGTTCTGGAGAAAAACACACACACAAATGCATCCATTCTTATGTTTTGATGAATTTTAGCTGTTCAAAATAGTTAGCTTATCCTAAAGAAATTAGATTCTTAGTCCTAAGGGAATTTTGGGTATAATGAAATCTATAGAAATAATATACCTTAGCTACAAATGGTGTTGCTTTTTTCTACAAAGTAAATGGAATTGTTCAAAGATGGTTAAGTAATGGTTCACTGTATATTAAAAACTACAACTTTCATAACTATTCAATTTTGACTTATTAAAGAACCAGTAGATGGCACGGAAAGCCATTTACTTATCACCTACTTCTGTATATGTGTGTGTCTGTTCTGTCTACACTTTTCATTAGCCTTGCAATTATCAGGAGACACTACATGTCATTACTAGAACAATCATCCCTCAAATTCAATCTTTTTGAAAAAATAATGACTTATTATAAGGCTTATTAATATAAGAAGCTCTCCAAAATCCCAGAATCACGGATTATTATCATCTATTTATTATCACAACATCCTGGAACCTAAATCCCTCCAAATTTCTACCGTAGGGAAAACAGAGAACCTGCATCTTCGCTTGGCTTTGTTTATTTCGCTCATCCTAAGAATGATGCATTTTACCTAAACTTTCATTTTATTTGGGGGATCATTTTATATTGTACCATCTAATTGCAAGAGTGGTAGAAAAATAATAGGAGAAATGAAATAATTATTGAATGTGGCCATTAACTTGGATAAGTCAACCTGACAAGATTAAGAAGTATGTAGGGGATGAGTAAGGCCCATAGCTGGAGGTGCCTGGATGCATCATGAAGGAACGACCTGAAGCCTTACATCTGAACCAGACCCCTTCCTGGCTCTTCCCATTCTTCTGCTCTGCTTCCTGGCCACCCGGAACTGTGGATGTTAGCTGTGCCATGCCCTTTCATCACGATATCCCTGCGTTGGCACCAGCCAAAAAAAAAAAAAAAAAAAAAAAACAGGCTTAACCTTCTGAAATCTAGAGGCAAATTAAACCTCTTTCTCTTCAAATTGTGGATGTTGTGTCTTGTGTTCCAACAATAGTAATGTCAATACAGAAAATTAATACCAGATAAGTGTTGTCAAGTGTGTAAGAATATCTGATGATGTGGTTCAGATGCCCTTGAAACTGGTTTTCAGGAGAAATTTGGAAAAGTTTGGAGATGCTAGCTAGATACCATTACAATGCTATATGCAAGTCTAGATGGGCAATTCTGGTCAGACATCAGAATACCATAATATTGACAGGAATGGAGACAATAAAGGCCAGGAGCATAAGACCTAGTTTTGGAAACTGGAGGAGACGCATGCACTTTGTGTTCTGACAAAAAATTTGTTCATATTTAGTGAGGCTGAGTTTATAAAGATGGGGAACTAATTAATCTGGCAGAGACATTTTCAAGGCATTTCAATATGCAATGCATGCTGACTGTTTTGAACAAGATCTAAGATGAAGATAACAAGCAAAAGTAGCCATGAAAGATGTAGGGTATTTTTTTGTTTTTCTTTTCTTTTTTCTTTTCTTTCTTTTCTTTCCTACAGGTTGGCCTGAAAGAAAGTACACATAAAGTTGAAACCAAGGAGAATATAGTAGCTGATAAGAGCTATTAAAAGGAAATCAAGTATTTTTCATCAGAAGAATAGGAAAGATGGCTTCAAGGATTTGGGGAAATCGACCAGTACAAAAGATTAATTAAAAAGAAAACCTGCTTGGAGAAGTTAGCCCCTAGATGACTTGTTCACTTAGGACTGCCTAGGGATGTGACTCCTCAGTTTCATTCAGCAAAGTACTAAGGGGATCCAGCAATTGTGATCCAAAGATCAGGCTACTGTGATAGCTGGTGGCATACCTTGGTGTCTCCCATGTGATTGTGGCTAAAGACACATTAAGAATGGGTTATGTGATCATAAGGATTCCATCCAAATTTCAGAGAACAGCCTGTGAGACCAGGCAAATGTAACAGGGCCATAGATCTGTCGGGAATCCCAGAGGGTGAAAGTGAAGCCAGAGCTGTGATGGAGGCCCTGGGGAGTTTGAGATGCTAGAAACGTGCAACATCTGCCAAGGAAAGCTACAGGACTTAAGAGGAACCATCCCGAGAAGGAAGCCCTGTGGCTACCACCAGAAAAGCTATAAGGGGTAGATTTTCGCAAAAACTTGCCACCACTTAGCCAACACATACACTGGATGTTGGGCATAAAACTATTGACTTTAATATTTGCCCTGCCAGTTTTAGAATTTCTTTGGTTATTCTTTTTTATTTCCCTATTCCTTTCTTCAGGAAAGAGAATGTTTATGGTGTGCCAGTGAGTGGAAATATCATTAACTTGGCTATTGATATTTATGTTGGCTTATAGCTAACAGTTTGCTTTGAATATCTAAAGAAACTTTGGAATTAAGACTTTCCAGCAATGGATGAATCACTAAGATTTTGGTGACTCTTAACGATAGAACAAATACATCTTTTGTAAGGAGTTGTTATGAGCTTTTTGGGGTGTGGGAATAATATTTAGATCCATGACATCCCTCAAAAGAATCATGTGTTCAGAAGTGGGGCTTCTGTAAGGCATTGAATCATGAGTGAGCCATTTGCATCAGTGGATTAATCTATTGTTAAGTTGCTGAACAAGACCTGTGTGCAATGGGTGCTCATGGTCCTGATGGAAGAGGGTGCATTTTAGTTCCTTTGTCCTGTTTTCACTCCTCACGGTGCTGCCTGGATGCTATGGAGTATGTGTCTAAACTCTGCTATGTCCTTCTGCCTTGCTGTTTCAGGGCCAGGACTTGTCCATCGCAGTCTTCACTTCCTAAACTCTGAACCAAAGTAGCTTCTCTTCTTAATTTGCAGATGTTGGCTATATTGTCCCACGAATGGGAAGGGATGTGAAAAATACAATGATCATTACTTTCTGCAGCCTGCCCTGATAATCATCCATCATCTTTCTCCTTCATTCTTTGCACACATAGAACACACTTCCCTCTTCCATGAGGAAGGTATTACAGATATCTAATCGCTTTGTCAAGCTAGAAAGCTCAGTTTTCTGAGACTTATTGGTTAGTCTGCAAACTAATTTAAGATATGGTTTCCATTGGTCTAAATGGTAATAAACTAAAGAGGTAGAGGTAATACTCAACTCCAATAATGAAAGAAGATAAAATAACCATCATAAAACTAGTATGTGTAAAGGTCAAAAAAATAAGCCATTGTTTGTAGCCATCTTAAAACCTTCCATGGCATATATGCTGAGGGAAGCTTACCTTGCATGGGAAGTCTCTTTTTGGGTTGACAACATATATAGTTTCTGGGATGTTCCTCTCTTTAATTATTGTTTAATACTTGTAGTCACTCTTGACTATTCAATTCTTTTCCAGAAGTCCTAATTGTTCCTTGTGTTGTTCTGCTTCTCTTAGATTTAGTGGGACTAGTCTGCATGCTGCTTCCAGGATCTTAAAGACCATAACCTTTAGCTAATCTTTCATGAAGCATGTGTCCCAGAAGTCTTTTTATGGATGTGTGGAGGCCGGCCTTGAACTCACAGCAAGCCTCTTTCCTCAACCTCCTTAGTGCAAAGATTACAGGCATGCACCACCATGTCTGGGAAATCGAACACAGCACCTTGCACTTGCCCGACAAGTGCTTTAACTGCTGTGCTATTTCTCCAGGCCAGCTCAATGTTTCCTAAGTGCATGTTCAAGCATTAGCTCTCAACACAAATCATAAAGGTTTTGCCTTTCAATATCTTTTAGCAAAGCTAAAATTATAGGAGAAAATTGGCATTCCTCACAAATAATTACAAATGACAGAAGTATCATAGGGCAAGTTGACTTTTGTTCTTGTTCATGTGCTTACTGACTAAGAGACTGAAATCAACTTTTGTCTGTTTGTTGTGTAAATATCCCACTACGAGTACATAATTTTTGTAATAGGAAGGCAAGTTCATGAAGAAATTATAAACTCAGAGACAACTCAATCTATATGACTTAGTGATTATTTTGGGACTTAGTGTTTAATTTATCTTTAAATCAAAAATTCACCACTCTTTAGTGTGTAATTTTATTTATTTGCTTTTTAAAATTTAATTTACTTTTTTTGAAACAAGATCTCATTCTTTAGGTCAAGCTGGTTTTGAATTCACAATGTAGCTTAGGTTGGTCTTGAATTCATAGCAAACTTCCTGCGTCAGTCTCCTGAGTGCTGTGATCACAGGCTTGAGCCACTATACCTAGCTTCTATTATGTTGAGGAATCAAAACCATGGTCTAGTACTTGCTTGGCAAACACTCTAACTGGTGAGCTAAGCCCCTACCTTCAATGCATAACTTTAATTTAAAAAGTGAAATCACATAATTAAAACAAAAGAAGTAATAAATACTGAAAACAAAGTCTACAATTCAATTTTTAAAATATTAAAACACTACATGCTCTAAAAATAGAACAAGAATTGATAATTAATTTGACAACCAAGCCCGATTTTTATCTAAGTTCTTTTGGGAACAAATCTCTCCTGATTCAACTTGAAATAAAAGCACATACTTTGGAAGGTTAGATCATAAGCAGTATTTACTTGAGATTTTATTTCTGACTTCCACACACATTTTGCATTGACTACTCTGAGTCTATAATTCCTACATCATATTCACCAGTGGGACATCACAGATCAATGTTCATCACTAATCCTTGGGCACAAAAGCCATCTCTCTATCTTTATTAGATTTAAAATGTGACTTTTCTCATACTCAATACGTTCTTATTTTCTTTTTGAATACTACTCTATGTCATTGTTAACAGTGTAACTGTCACTTGGATTTAATCATAATTTTACATTTATAGCACATATTTTTGTTATACAAAATTCAACTCTTCATTATTTTTATGACATGCAGGAGAAAAGTGTAAAGACAGCAGCTGAATGATTTGTTTAAAATATTAAAGCCACAAATCTGAATACTGGCCCTCTATGCTCACTGCTCCCTGATGAAGGTCACCCACAGGTCAGAGCACAAGATTGTTTAGCCAGCACAATGACAGAAATGAAATTCTGTCTTTGCTATAGATTATACCCATTACTCATATTACTATCTCTAAATGAACCATAAAAGTGAAAAAATTTTTTTAAAACACCACTAACAAAGAAATATTAAACAAACTGGATGAGCCAAATGATAAAACAATGTGAAATAAAATGTCAGAAAATATTGCAGAACTAGGAGATGGTAATATATTTAAATTCATTGGGTTTTACTTAGTACAAAATTATTTAAAATATTTCCGTGAATGAAATTTGATGATCAGCTCTGCAGGCATAACAGTACTTACTAAACTGAGCAGACGTTAGGAGAATTAGATCATGACTACCTTTCTCCTTTCTTTTATTACAATGTCAGCATAATATTTAAAATGTCTCAGCAAACTCTTCTCCTCATAACTTTAATAAGTAGATTTGCCAGGTGCAGCACTAGCAGGAGGCCCATAATGTATTTAAGGTTGAAAATGAGGCAATTATATTTCAAAGTTCTGATTGGCTGCATTTTAATTTCACGACTATGAGATGAACTGATTTAGCCGGTGGCTTTCTGGAGAAACCACATACATTTGCACCTGTTCATTTTATTGAAACAGAAACACCTTGCCAGGGGTGAGAAAAGGATACTGGTCACAAACACCATGGCAGCTTGGTCCCTCTGTTCCTGCTATTGATTACATTTCTTGACAGTCACATGGGAAGTGAATTTCTAGTAGGCAATTAACACACTTGCAAATAATGGAGAAAACATAATTATACTGAGGACCCTCGGAGGCTTTTTGTCATCTTAAATGTGATAGTCCCAGGTCTCCTGGAAAATGTATGGGGCCCAGGTCTTCTCATTCAACCTAGTCCTTATCCCAAGGAGCAGTACTTATAAATGCTCGGCTTCCTTAGTTTAAATTCTTCAAAGAATCATCAGTTTATATAAATCTAACTAAGAGTCCCTCAAGGAATCTGTCAATGAAAACAGGATAAAACTCAACTTGCATGGTATAAGGCGGGTCTTCTTTTAAAATATACCTGATGTGGAACAGCCTCAGAATATTTCACTATTAGCTTGTGGACTTGTAGAATTCATTTCTTTTCCCTTTCTGCTGCAAGACAAGAGCCCAGCAAGTAGAATCTGGAGAATCGCATTTTGGGCTTCAGTTTCTGAGTTGCCATAGAGAAACCATGTAATTTGGGAAAAGATTGCTTACCCCCTCGGTGGCATAGTTTTCTGTTCTGTATATTAAATCTAGGTTTGTCCTATTTATTCTTAACCACTCTATTGTCAATGAGAATAAAGTTTCTGGTTTGTAGGTAGATTTCTTATTAAATACTTCATAGAAAATAATATGTCATCACTCACTTGCTGTCATCTTCACCTCAGGGGTGACATAGAAAAGTGGATGCCAGTTTCTTCTACACAGATAACATGACACGCAGTGGGCATGGGGACAGGTAAATAACGACCAAGTCTTCTCCTTCCTTTTGGCTAACCACTGTTGTCAAAAGCAACGTGTATATTGTTTACAAAGGAGGATGAGATAGTTTTCCATCTTTCTACCTGAAAGACATACCTGTGAAACTAATCAGACTGAATCCTGACGTCAGCCTTTGGTATACAGACAAGATTGCTCCAGGAACCAGATGTCCCCAAGTACCTCACACTGTACATCATTCACAGCCGGAAAGTATCTCCCAATTGAGAATTTCAGTTGCTCTTTGATATGTACAAATTTATGGATGCAGCTGTTTTGGTCTTCCAGTCTCTTTGTGGCTTATGGAAGCAACTTGGTTTTGGTTATAACCACATAGCCTCAATGGAGTGATAAAATGAACTTCATTATGTTTTCCCCGTAACAACAGAACAAAAAGTTCCCATATTATGGAAATAAATGTTGTAAGAAGCAGTTCACTCACGAAGAAGTTCAAATGGCCAGCAGATACACGAAAAGTTGTTCAACATCTCTAACCATAAGAGAGATGCAAATCAAAACAATGCTAAGATACCATCTCACTCCAGAGAGAATGGCCTATATCAACAAGTCAAATAGTAATCAGTGCTGGCTAGGCTGTGGGGAGAAAGGAACCCTCCTGCACTGCTGGTGGGTAAAATCATACAACCACTTTGGAAAGCAGTATGGAGATCTCTCAAAAGACTAGAAATAAGTATCCCCTTCGATTCAGTTACACACATCCTGGGAATATATCCAAAAGAGGCCAAAACAACACATAACAGAGATATATGTATACCCATGTTCATAGCAGCACAACTAACAATAGCTGAAATATGGAAGTCAACAAAATACCCATCAACAGACCAGTGGATACACAAATTGTGGTATTTATACACAGTGGAATACTATGCATCAATAAAGTCCAGCAGCATGGAGGCTTTTACAGGCAGATGGAAGAAATTTGATAACATCATGCTTAGTGAAGTGAGTCAGAAGCAGAAGGTGAAACATCGAATGGTCTCTCTGATATGAGAAACCCAGATCACAACACCTATGGAACTTAAGACGAAAGAAATTGAAAGAGGTGAGTAGGGTAGGGGAGGAAGGAGGGCAGGGAGGACTGGAAGAGGGACAAAAAGAGAGTGGGAAAGCCCTTGTCACCTTGACAAGATACGTATGTGCACAAAATGCTCAACTTCATTGTAAACCTTAAATTTTGCACATATCCATATCAATAAAATGGGGGAAAAAAGAAGCTCATCCTTGAGATATATGGAAACTTATTGTTTGAAGGAAAGTAAAAAAAAATTAACAAGAAAACAAAGAAATCAAGGGCAGTTTTTTTTTTTATTCTCACATGTCATAATAGTAGCCATGTGCAGGGATTTATGAGGTTTGAATAGATATAATACAATAGCTTAATAAATCTCCTGGGGTTGGCTACTCAAAATTACCAAAGAGAGTCTAACTCCATCTGACTTTTCAAATATGTTTTAAGTTGAAATTTTGGCCATAAACAATCATTAAAGTTTATTCAATACAAAGATATTTAGTGTTAAAATGTCTTTCTTGAATGATTTATTTTGGAATTATAAAAATTAATTGGAAATTGCAAAAAAAATCACAGAAAATCCTGTGGTGTTTCTTTTTTTAACTCAGGCTCGGCTATTAGTAACATTTTGTATCAGTAGAACAATGTATCAAAATGGGGAAACTTACATAAATACAATGCATTTTTATAGTTTGCTCATTTTAACACAGGGTATAAAAAATTAATCACCACCACAGTTAAGATTTAAGTCTATTAAATCACCACAAAGATTGTGTGGTTAGTATCTGGAGTGTCCCCCAAAAGTCTCATGTATTTTAATGTTTTGAATTGTCTATGGAACCATGTGATGTTGGTGGATTGAAGTCTAGTCTTGGAGGCGTCCGTTACAGTTAAATTAGGATTAAAGGCGTGTGAGTGAGGAATAAAGGTGTGTAGTGGTCACACCTTCCACACCTGGACTAATCACTGGGTGGAGACCTGAAAGGATGCATAAGCCGCATCCTGCCTTCCTTGGAAGTCTAAGAGTAGGAGGAAGACTAGGATTGGGACTTGTACTAGTCTCAACTAGTCTCAACTTGCCTTCCTGTTTGTGATGTCGTGAGGAGCTGCCTCTATCTCTCTGCCATTGCCATGTACTTTGATTGCTGCCAGCTGCCCTTGCATGAACTGTGACTATTTGAAACTGTGAGCTAAAATAAACCTTTCCCTTCCTAAATTTGTGGGTGTTGGGTATTGAGTCACAGCAATGACAAAGTAACTAAGACAGAAAATATTGCTAGTTACAACCTTTTGTAGCCCAACGATTCCCTGTTTCCACACACAAATCACTGGCAAATACTGACTTTTTATTTTTATACTTTGTCATGTTAAAAATATCCTTTTTAAAGCCTATAGTAAAATGCCGTCTTTTGAGATAACATTTCTTTTTTCACTCCTCACAAATATTGAGATGTATCACAGACTCTTGAGTGTTTCAATAGGAGTTCATTTTGTGACTTTGGTAATTAGAATTTCATATTGTAAGTAATACTGTGGCTTAAATTTTTATAATTTATTTTCCGATATGTATATATTTTGCTCATACCCATATTTCCATTTGCTTCCTTTAAATTTTTTCCTCTTCTTCCTTCATTTGTTCAAAATAGTGTCAGCTCACTCCTTCTCTCTCTCCCTCTCTGTCCTCTCTCGCTCTTTCAGTGCACATATGAAGGAAGGTGAGACACTTGTCTGTCTGAGCTTGGCTTGATTTACTTAATGTGATGAATTACGATTGCCCTCCATTTTCCTGTAAATGATGTGTTTATTTTTTCTTTATGGCAGAATAATATTGCATTGTCCTGTTGTGCTACAGATTTTTTTTTTGTTGTTGTTGTTGTTTTAAAATACATTTTCCTGTATGTGAATCTGAGGTGGAGATCAGTGATGCCCACAGAGGAGGGAGGCAATGCCTAGAGATAATGGTGGTGGCCATAGGTCTCCCAGGAGAAGAAACTGTTACAATCTCTCCCCCCTCCCCTTCCTTCTTTTTTACTTAGTTCAAGCTGGTTGGAACACTTACACACAGGGTGAGTGGCTATCTCTCATGTGCTAGCCTACGAGGCACCACACACAGCTGAAAGCTCTACCCTGGGCGTTTCCTAAATCTATCAAGTTGTTGTAATCCCTTTTTGTTTTGGTCATCTGTCATAATTTAGAAATTCAAGAGGAAAAAGAAAGTTAATAATATGTACCATGATTTTACTGTTCTTTTTGTTGTTTTTGCTTTGTGTTCCTTCTTGACTTTCCAATATATATTTTTCATCATTTCTTTTCTGTTTAGAGAATTGCCTTTAGATGTTGTTTTATGGTAAGTCTGGCGACAAATCATCTTAGTTTGCTTTCATCTAAAAATGTCTTAAAATCTCTGTGATTATTAAAAGATTTTTGCTTGTTATTTAATCCTGGTTACAAGCTTTTTTCTACCAGATCTTGAAATTGTTCTGTCACCTCTTGATGTCCTTTATAGTACTGATGAAGAAATAATTTACATGATTTTCACTTTTAAGTATGATGATATCTTTTATTTTCAAGTAATTTGTGTCTTTTTAAAAAAGCTAGACTGTGTATGTTGGTGTAGTTTTTGTTGTTGGTTGTTTTTTATGTTATTCAGAATACTTTTAACTTCTTAAACATATTAATACATGTTTTGGCCAAAGTAGGTAAATTTTCAGCTACAATATCTTTAAAAAATATTGTATTTCCTCCTTCTTTTTTCCCCTTGCAGACCTCAGATGAGAAGAAAATTAAAGCTTAATTTAAAATCCCACAGAATCTTGAGGCTCTGTTAATCTTTGCCAATACATATGTTCTCTGTTTTCTTTTCTTTTTTTTCAGGCAGATCAACCCTCTAATTCACTCACTCTCCTGCCTTCGTTCTGCCACTGAAGTCACTGAGTTCCTTTTAATGTACAGATTCCCACTTAGCTTCCTTGTGACAATTATTTTCTAGAGAAGTGTTCAACAAATATATAGCTTTATTCAAAAAGAGGTATGACCTCTGTACTCAACTCACAGGAGTAAATTCCTGCCATGTCTGACAGACTGATTTTCCTTATGTAGAGTAGCTGGCCTATGCCAGACAGTCTGCAGGGTAATTTGAGCAGGAGGCTCCACACACTGCATACTATTTAGGTGGGTGTCTTAGTTACTGAGACTCAATGTCCAATATGCACAAATTAGGGGAGGAAAGATTTATTTTAGCTCACAGTTCAGAAGGTCTCAGTCTATTCTTAAGTGGGAGGCTGGAAAATGGCAGAATCACATGACAGAGCTGGAGCTGGTGTTGTGGAGACAGCGATCCCCACAACTGCATGGCAAAACTGAAACTAGTCTGGGAGGAATGGTGGAACCAGCACATGCTCTTCCAGGTCAAGTTGCAAGCATCCTCCCCTTCTAGCCAGGCTCCACCTCCTCAGAGTACACACTATCCATAGGCACCTGAGGCTTTGGGGGGACACTCCAGTCCAAACCAGACTACCAGAAGGACCAACAGAGCTGTTGGCGTGGGGCTTTCAGTTGACTTGGAAACTGAGATCCATTTCAAAGGCAGAGAGTTACAATCTGTGTCCCAGTCATGTCCTTGTGAAAAATCTCAAAAATACTTCTGGGCAGCTGTAATGAGCTTTGCTGACAGATAATACACCATGCATATTATCACAAGTAATGTAAAAACTAACATATCTGCACTTCCCAGGGAGTACACAGCTGAAGACTTGTGTTGGTAAATTCTCAGGCTCTATGTGCATATTCCTCTGCTTGAGTTTAATCTGTGTTCTTCTAAAAATGTGTATGTTTTCTAAAAATTTGAAACTGTGAGGAAATTAGATTTCAGTAAGAACCTTAAGCCCATCTAGCAAATTATCAAAACAAGAAGGTCACCTTGACAAGATACGTATGTGCACAAAATGCTCAAATTCATTGTAAACCTTAAATTTTGCGCTTAGGCATATCAATGAAATGGGGGGAGGAGGGGGGAGAAGGTCTTTGAGAAACTTCTGAACTTCCAGTTGTTGTTAGAAATTAGAGAAGCATTACCCTGAATGACAGCTGTGTTGCTTCTAATTTTGCAGCTGGACTAACACTGTGACTTTGTGTTTTATTTTTCCTTATTTGTAAGCTTTTTTTTTTTTTTTTTTTTTTTTTTTGAGACAGGGTCTTGCTCTGCAGCCCAGGCTGGTCCTGTACTCACTATGGAGCCCTGGCTGGCCTTGGACTCACAGCAGTTCTCTTGCCTCAGCCTCGGTGGTGCTAGGATTACAGGCATGCAGGACCACATCTGGTTTATGTGGTGCTGGGGAATTGAACACGGGTACTTAATGCTTGACTTAGCGCTTGCTAGATGAGTGCTTAAACTGCTGAGCCATTCCTCCAACCCCAATTTTTAAGCATATTTATAACTGTTCCTCAAAAGCATTTTGGCAGTTGTTTTAAAATTGTCATCAGATGATGCTAGGAATTGTATAATCTTTCTTTTAGCAACTATATTTAGTCTTTTCTAATCCAACTCGAGCTTTTCTTAGTAATTTGTGCATGTAATTTCATTGAAACTAAACCGTTTTCATATTATATAAAAATATTGCATCTATTAATGTTTTTTCCTGGCCATTTAAACTTCATCATCTAAGAACTGCCTATTCGTTTCCATTGACCATTTAAAAAAAAAAAAAAAATTGGGTTGTTGAATTTGAGGGGTCTTAATGAAATAAATTTCCAGGTTATTTTTGAATTCCTTATAACAAAATAAAGATACCATCCAGTTAATGACAAATTGGGGTAGAGGTCTAAGTCCCCAAGTCATCGTTCACTTATCACTTCGGTGAGAAGAACACTTCATTACAGCTTTGAAGGGGCCGGAGTTCAGCTTTTTTGTGGTGTTTCTTTGAATGCTGTCATGGCATAAAGGGATAGCTGCCTCATTACTGCTTTGCACATGTACTTCAGTGACACTGCAGGGGGTTGACCTTGTTACTCTTTAGTTGATAAATGATCTAACTCTCCTCTGGGAATTCTTGGACATAATAAGGAAGTGGTATTATTTCCCACCAGGAAAGAAAGTTTGGACTCCCCATGTGGCCTTCCATCACACCATCTCAGAAGGAGTTTGGAGACACCTTATTACAGCTCAGTAAGGGCAGAAATCAATCTCCCTATCTGGTCTTTATGGCAGAGATAAGCTGGGGCAGAGCATTTTCTGTTAGGCGTTTGAGAGAAGTAGGGCAATTACTCTCCTAAGGTGTTCCAACTTATTAGATTTCCGCTTTCTTTTCCCTAGAGAGCAGACATTTTTTTTTTGTCTGTTTCCATTTTTAATTTCCTACAGACTTCAGCCATCCAATTTGTGACATACGAAGAATAAAAAGACAGGTAGGAAGGAAGGAAGGAAAGAAGGAAGGAAGGAAGGAAGGAAGGAAGGAAGGAAGGAAGGGGAAGGAAGAAGGAAGGAAAGAAAAAAAGGAAGGAAGAAAGAAAGGGGATGGAAGTGGCAAACAACAGAACTCAGACAATTAACAGCTATACTTTTCTTCAGGTCCTGCATTCTTTAACCAGTGTGCCATGTTCCTTGTACCTCTTAAGGTTTCCGTTATTTATTTTGGGGGTATCACGGGTAGAACTCAGGGCCTTCACGGGAGTCCATGTTTATTATTATTATTATTATTATTATTATTATTATTATTATTATTTATTTTGAGACCGGGTGTCTCTAAGTGATCAAATTGCCCAGGCGGGGATCAAACTTGTGATCCTCATGACTCAGCATCTCAGAGTGATGAAATAACAGGCCTATGTCTTAACTAAACCATTTTTACATTAGAGGCAAGGAAAACATACTTCTAACATTTTCCCCAAAAAAGTACACCGTGATGAATATATTTAATAAGATCTACCCATTTATCAAAACTAAAGGTTATAATGTATTATCGCAGATAGAATGCTGCTCAACAAATTTTAACAGCTTACTCATCTATCTTAGAGTCCCTTAGACCCACTGATTTGCTTCATTCACATCCTGCTCTTTCTAGCTCCTGGAAGTAGCCCTTCTATGTTTTCATTCAATGAAATATATTTTCTTATTCATCAAATCAAATCACACATCGTCATTCTGTGTGACTGGTCCTCAGTGCTAATGTATACTGTCACAAATTTCTAAATCCTCTTCACATTTAAAGTCAAATGTCACTCCATTGTACTTATATAAACATTTTCTTTATCCACACCTCTTTTGGTAAACACTTAGGATGTTTCTCCAAATTGCTAATGTGAAGACCACCACAATGTATATCGGAGTACAGCTGTCTCATTAAGGTCCTGTTACAATTGTGTTGTGTAAGAAATCAGACATGAGCTTCCAGAGTTAAATAGGAGTTCAGCTTCTCATCGAATTACACGTAATATGGTGCTTTGAATCATGTGGAACGAATGACTAAATGTTACTAGCCAACATATGCATTATATCATAAAGCTATCATTTGTGGTTTAAAAATAAAACTACATTTATCTCCTTAGCAGTTCTCAAAAATAGTCTATGCTTTAGGTTTTAAGTTATAGTTTCCCTGTTGTATGGTAGATATTTTGATCTCACTTTTCTCAACTGGAATTTTGTATTCTTTGACCAGTCGTGTTTCTGTCTCCTGACACCTACTCAAAAACTCCATTCCCCAAAGTAACTATCTATTGAGTAATTCTGGATATTGTTGTAATGTTCTATAAATAAATAGAATGATACCATGTTTCTTCTTCTATGTCTGGCTTTTTTCACTTTATAGTTATTTCTCCATTCTCAACCATGCTTTTACAAATGATAAAATCTTCCTGTTTTCACAGCTGCATAATACTACAGAAATCATATGCATCATTGACTCAACTTGTCCATTCATGATCCTGTACTTTAGCTTTTACGAAGAATGGAGAAACAAACGTGAGAATGGAGCATCATCATTCTCATGTGTTATTTATTACTCTGGCTATTCATAAAATATTTGGGTTGTTAGATTATATTGTAATTCAATTTATTAAAGATTGGACAAACCTTCATATTATCTTCCATAATGGCTGCAATAGCTTTCATTCAGACTGAACTAGTACAAATACTCCCTTAAACATCCTCACTAATGTTTATCTTTTACATTTTAATAATAGCCACCCAAATTTGTGTGTGTAGAGCCTTTTTTGCATTTAATTTGCATAGCCTGTGTGCTTAGTGATATTCAGCATTTTTAAAGACACCTGTTGGATAAGTATATGTTTTCTTTTCAGAAATGTTTATCTACTTTTCCTGCCCATTTCTTTGCTTGCTTTTGAGTTGAGTACTTTAAATATTTTAAATATTGATCTCTTGCCAAGCATATAGCATACAACTGTACCTTCACCTTCTTTAGATTGTCTTTTCACATTATTGCTATTTTATTTTGTTTGATTTTTTGCTGTTTATTTTGCTTCATAGAAGCTTTCTAAGTACATGTACTCACGTTTGAACAGTTTTCCTTTTGTTCTCAGTGCTTTAGGATACTAAAGTTATCATCTATACGAATATCATTAAAATTGCCATGCTTTTTCCTAGTAGTTTCAATATTAAAGAGTAAATTTAAGTCAATACTTTTAAAGTTAGTTTGCATATATAATGTAAGTTGTGATTCTAATTTTATTTTTTCATGTGTAGACTTTCAGAATTCTGAAAATCATTTATGAAAGAGGCCATCCTTTCTTCACTGTGTTTCATTAGATTCTTTGCTTAGAATCAGTTGGCTGAAACTTGAGTGGATTTATTTTTGGGCATTCTATTCTGTTTCGCTGGTCTCTAAGTCTGTTTGGGTTAGCATAGAATTGTAGGCAATTTTGAAGTTGAATAATGGGATATTTCTAGCTCTGCCTTTTTATTATTCAAGACGGTTTTGTCTGTTTGGTGTTGTTCTTTTTATTCCATATGGATTTTACAATTACTTTTTTTTGTATTTCTGTGAAGTCAGTCATTGGTAATTTAAGACAAAATTGAATCGAATCTGTACGTAATTTTTGGTGCATTGGTAATTTTTGAACATTTTAACAAGGTTTCAATCTAAAAACACATGGCTTTGGTGTTTAATTTTGTCTTCCTCAATTTCTTTCACTAATATTTCTTCCCATTTTCCTGCTTTGCTTTGAATGTTTTTTTTTTCTTTTTTCCATTTTGTCATCTGCTGTTTTTTACTGCAGTAAGGAGGCTGAGTTGTCTTTCCAACACTTTTATCTTTCATTTCTGGATGTTAAGAAAGGAGATAAAAATTCATAAGGTTTGAAGTCACCAAGTTTGTGAAATTTTATTGCAACAGAATTAGGATACACACAGAATAAAATATATTTATTTTAGTTTTAAATAAAAATAGTTTTATTTACAATACACATGTATCAACTTAAAATTGTAACACACTATTTATAAAATGTCAGTTTTCCTTAAAATATCCTAGTTTGAGATTCCTTTTTGACTATGGCTAAGCCATAGAAGTATCATAAATGCACTGACATGCATCGTTTCCATATAAAAATAGTAATAGAAGAAAGAAGTCATACTAATTTGTTTTAGCATGGAACATGAAGCCTCTTTTCTGAGTACATTTGTTAAAATGATAGAATCAGGATAAGCCATGTAGGCACCTGCTTTTAAGAAGAATGTTGTTTTAATAGATTAATTCTGCCAGAGACCTGGAGATAATAATGAAATTCACCAATTTAGAGTAAACAGTTTCAGTGTGGATTTTTGATAAGAACACAGCTGCTCATCTAGAAGCAGTCATAGCTAAAGTCTGAGGGCCATGAGAATTGTCTGTTCTGGAAGACATGATCAGCACGGAACAGATGGTTAGCATAAATAATTCAAAAGAGCTTTCCAGTCACTTCTTTAGGGAAAAACAATGTGTTGAACTATGTATACAAGGTTATTTGCAACTTTGAATCAACTATTTCTTTTTCTTATTTTCTCTGAATCAGAAGTTCAAAAACAATGTTTAATAATTTAGTGTTAAGTCTTCTAAAATCATATTCGATACAAGATCACTTGCATTATATCCAGGCATCCAGATAAATATATATAAACGTGGCTAAGGCTGAATTGGCAGTCATTTATATCAGTTATAGTTTGGTCACATTTGGAAAATAAAGCCTTTTTTCTTTTACTTGATATTGGACATGGGGATTTTACACTGAGCTATATCTCCAACCCATATTTGTTTATAACAGGGTCTCACTAAGTTGTTAACTTAGCCTCACAGAAATCTAGGATTACAGGTCTGCATCCCTGGGCTCGACTGGCAGGTTTTTAATAATAAAAATGAATTAAATTTTGTACAGCATTTTATAGTTTAGAATTATTTTTCTAATTAGTTCATGCCACCTGAATTTTTATGGTAACGGAGACAGAGCCCAGGGCCTTCACACTGTGGTAACAAATTATTACAAATTCTTTTAAATTTTTAGACAGAGTTCCAAGGCTGTGGTCAAATTTGTAATCCTCCTACCTTAGTCTCCCAAGGAGTTGGGATTACAGGCCTTTGATAGCTCACTTTTTTCTTTTGTGTTCTTTTTTTCAGAAAGATACCATGAAAGCCACGCTTCAGTGAAAAGAAAAGTAATCATTTAAAAAAATTCAGTAGTTATATATTATTGTACACTTTCATTGAAAAATGTAGTCAAGTTTTTATATAATCAAATTTGTCTTTCCTAAAAAGTATTTTAGTATTAATATAATGCTTTAGTTTACTTTAAAATTTTCTGCTATGGCACCTTATAAAGAATTTCACTTCAGGCTAGGGAAGTTATTCAAGAGTAAGATTTGCTTTGGTTGTGGACTTTATCACTACAAAAGAATAGAGATACATTTTTTATGCACTTCTCCTTTCTCATAGGAAGATGTACACATACACCTGCATATAGGTGTGCATATATATATATATATATATATATATATATATATATATATATATAGTCTAGTTATGTGTGGATACATGTGTGTATAGAGACATACACACATAGCGAGACAGAGGTAATGATAAATATCCAGTAACAGATATACATTCACATCTCTGTTCATCACAGTCTTCATAAAATAATCGTAATTTCCCTCCTTGTATCTCATTGGTATTTCTTCCTAATTTGATTCTTACTCTCAAAGTGAAAATAATCTTAGTAATGATATTCGGAGTAAATAATACATGATATTTAATATTTTTAAGAGTATAATATAGTAATATTCCTAGTGAGATAATTCTTAGGGAATGCTAGAGTTTTCTCAAACCATCATCTTTTTTTTCTTTTAATAATTAAAGTTCTTCAAACATGCATGTGTTGCCTCTACCTTCTTTATACTTTATTATTAAACTCGTGGGCAGGCAGCAATACTTCATCTAGACCTACCTTCTTATCATAACTTCTTAGTCCAGAACTTTCCACATCAAATAATAATTGGCAGTAACATCTTGACAACTGTGAGCTTTCTGAGTTAGATTGTTTAGAGACTCTCATATCCTCTCAGGCAACTCACATATACCATTTTCAAAACCAAGATTTATAAGTGTTACAGTTTCTGTCCCTATAGGACAGAGAGTGCCATCAATCACTAATAGACTATCCTGCTGCTGGTTTCCAAGCTTCAGTCATGCTTCTGTGAACATTAGATTTTGTTGCTTCTAGATTACTATGATGCTGTTCACCTGCAATGGCACCCTGTCCTCTGCTGTTGGCACGCCAGTTTTAATCACATATGTTGCCAGCTGTGGCAGGTATATCTAGATCCCTTGGGTGCTATAAATCAAATAGTTAAATTTCGTGTTTAGCACTAGAGAGCTGTTCTATCATTTTGACTTTTAGTAACTTTCTAGATGTTTCAGATCATATTTTGTGGAGGGTTGAGATTGCAGAATATACATTTTAAAAATAAATATGTAAATATGTTTTATTCCAGAGTAAGCAGTTAAAAAAAAAAAAAAACGGTTTCTGAAGCTGGAAATACTGAAAAGTACTGATCAAGACGCTGATGTTGAGACAAGAAAAGGCAGTATGGATAAACATAATCAAAGAAATTAGTTTTTTCCAGTTATTTTTTACCTTGTTTCCAATGTGATTGGTCATATTAACTCACAGTTTAGGGTTTGCTTCTTTATTTGTGCTCTGGAGATGTCTAATGCTTAGGAAAATTTCCATAAAAAAAAATAGTCCACTGGATTTCAGAATCAGTAACAGCATTTTGAGTCACCATTTGTCCTAGAGCCATAGTTAAATTAATGTAATGGAGATGGTCCAGGAACAGAGTCCAAGCAATCATCGGGAAAATTCTAAACAAAAATAACACTGATTTTTAAAAAATAAATGAATGCAGTGAAGCTGGGCTTAAAATAGGTCCATTATTATAATAAATAATAAATGATATAGTTAGAAAAGACATCTGTTTGCCATAGTTACAAACACATGTTCTTGTATCTTATTTTATGAATTCTAAAGACATAATCAACTTTAGAATTATCCTGAAATACTACATAACCAACCACAAAACTGGAGTGAGAAATAGGAAGAATAAATCTACGAGGCTTGGTACCAGAACATTTGACCTCTAACCCCAATATCCAGCTCTTTTACAAGCACAAACCAGAGTAATAAAGTTTTCAATGTTTAATTGTTCAAATTTTTGTTTGAAAAACACTTCATAGGTTAAACTGGTAGAATAAAATTATGGTGATATTAGTAGCTATTTTTATCACAAATCTTGAAAATTTTTGCTCAGATAAAAGTTAAAAAACAAAAGAAAATTAAAGTGATAAAATTTTGAATCATTATAATTATTTTCAAAGTATGCTCTATTATAAATTGTAACTATAAATACACACACACACACACACACACACACACACACACACACACATATATATATATATATATACACACACACACACACACACACACACACTAATTTGCTTTATATGTGTGTTTGTCTGCTTGTGTGTGTGTCTGTGTAAGAAGCAAAAGAAAAAAAAAAAGACCTTTTACCTATTCCATATTACCAATAGTTAAATTGTGAGGCATATCATCTACCATTTCCCCTGGTGGTTTTATACCCCTTAAGTCTTGATGATAACGCAGTTGAACACACTGGTGCCTAACTACTCTTTAACATGTACATCAAGTGTCCACATATCCAGATTGTGTTTCCACCTGCCTCTCATCATCAAGCTAACTTCCATTTTGTTTCCCCTTGTACCATGCAGCACCTATCTCTACCTATTCATGCTGGAATAAATTGTTAAAACTCTGCCTTGGCAGATATATTTTGAGTTCCTTAGTGACAGATTCTTGTTCACTTTGTATAGTTTCTTTGATCACATGCCACCTATACCTCAACAAGTGACAATTGTTTGTGAATGATGACAAAGCTCTCTGAAGTCTTGCTCCAAATACTTTCAGCTATTATTTATAATTTGAACTGAGAAAGAACATCCAGAACATACACTCCGAGATATAGCCTGTATATTAATCTCTATCCAGAGAAAATTTAGTAAACATATGGGGAGCTAATGCTGAGTCATCCTAGGGAATGGAGAATTCAATAAAATTTTTGTTATTATATGTAAATTGTCTTGGTCAGCTCTCCTGTTACTGAGACAAAAATACCTGGAACCTATAACTTAAAGGAAGAGATGTTTAATTTGGCTCATGCCTTCGGAGTATTCAGTACATGGCTTAGCATTACCAAGGCATAAATATCGTGGCAGAAGGCATGGTGGATCAAACCCTTTTGCATTATACATCTAAAAGGCAGAGCACAGGATGCCAGCAGGAAAGAGTCTTTCAAAGACATGTGCTTAGTGAACACTTCCTGTGACTGGGCCCTCTTTCCTGTGTGCACAGTGCATTAATTTACTGATGACCAGAATGCCTATAATCCAATCATGTCTTTGGGAATCTCTAATCCAGTAAAATTGACCAGTAAGATTAACTGACACACTTCTGGAAAGCTAGGTTTGTCAGATAAGGCATAGGCATATTTTTGAAATCCTGAATACTTATAGACTGTGATCGATCAATTACAGAGTTGATAATAGAAAATAAGTGGAATTAACCATAAGGCCCATTAGCCTAGCGAAACAGTGTCCCTTCTGTAGTGCACAACAGTTTCCTTCCACTTACATTATTATGGCGGTAAACAAGGCCTGAGTAGCATTTTGTAGTCCATCTTCTTATGGGCATAATCCCTGAAAAAGCATACTGCCACTTAAACATATATTCACTTTTCTTTTATTCTGAACTAGGACATTTTCTGTGAAATTCTATTAGCCAAATTTATATGTCACCAGAATTATACTTACATGTGCTTATACTTTTATGAGAACTGTAATTGTTATGTTATATGAGGATACATTACTTTTAAATTCCATATACTTCATTGTACACTATATATATTTATTCAAGAATGATTATTTTTATGTGTGTGATTATATAAAGGAACATGAAATAGATTTGCAATAAAAAAGACACACATTACACATGTATTTCTTTTTTAAAATCTATTTCTCATGACTTCTGTTAACTATATGCCTCCATAGCTCTCTTTGCTCTTGGGAGGGATTTTCACATCCTAGAATGTTATCATCAAAGCTGGCTCAGAATTTAAAAATGCTGAGAACTTCAAGCATTGTTTCAAAGATTGTTGAACAGATGTAGCTTTCCCTGGGAGATTTCCTTGATAGTAAATACCTTGTATTTTGTCTGAAAACTTCAAACTCTAAGTATGCGTTCTAGTAGGAAACAAGATTCCAGGAAATAAAGATCAAACTAAGAGAATGTTAGTATTTTATCAGTTGCTGTTTTTACTGCAAACTTTTAAATGATATTTCAAACAGAAACATTGACGAATATTTTTTCACAAAGCAAAGGATGACCAATCAGAAATAGCTCAATATTACGGACTGGCATTTGTGACATATTCTAGGCTTCAGTGCATTTGCACCTACTAATCACATTATATAATACCAACTCATTTTCTTTCTTAAAACTAAACTAGGAATTTATTAGATATAATTTTAATAATATAAATAGATATAATTTTAGATTCAATGTTGGATTGAAATAAAGAGTAAATTATTTGAGAGGCATTGAGATTGAACAAAAGGTGAGAGATTTTGCTTTGATATAAGAGATTTTATAAAAGCTTATTCAGTAAGGGGAAAGTTTCTTTAATAAGTTAATAACTGAGCTGCTTTTGGTCGCTTCTCTGATGTGTTTTTTATAACTGCATTTAGAAACTTAAATAAAAATAGAAATAGAGATTGAAAGAATAAAGCTGAATGTTGAAATGATTGGAAAGAAATGTAAGAGAAGCAGGAGTGTGAAGAAATTACACATACCCACTAACGAGGAATATAATGGTAAGAAATGATGTAATTAGAGTACTTAAAATAAAAACTTGACAATAGGATAGTAGAGATTGTAACTCATTATATGTAACTTCTAATATAGAAATAATGTGAGTGTGTAGAAACCAAGGGCATGTGTAAGGATGATATGTGAAGAAAAAATTGTAACACTACATAAAAAGGTAAGTGGCTGCCATCAGAAAGCATGAAAATGACATATCCATCCCAAGCTTACCAAGAATGCTTAAAGTGTGACATAAGAAGTGTTCCATTATTAAAAGGGTAGGACACACTATTTAAATTCTGGTAAGATTGATTCATTTTCATTTATACATCTACTATGATGCTGGGGATCAAGCCCTCGCACTGAGCTATATTCCCAGCCCATTTTATTTTTGATTTCAAATAGAATCACGTTAAGTGGTTAAGTTGCCTGAGTTGTGTGGGGACTTGTGACCCTCTTGCCTCAGCCTCCCAGAGCACTGATCTACATCCAGCCTGCGGCAGTGTCAGAACACCACCGGAGATTTAGAGGTCAGTGAAAATGTTCCTGGCAATACTTAAGGATATTTAAGATATTATGCATGAAGCATAGAGTGTTCCATATTTGGTCTAGTGTTTTTCATGCTCCCTTGGAAAAATACTAAGTTATTTTCCCCTTGATTAATGTGCCCACCATTCTCACTTCCTTTGGCCAATAAAATGTGAGCCTAAATGACATATATGGGGGCTAGAGGAGCAGCACAAAGGTTAGAGTGCTTGCCTAGCAAACACAAGGCACTGGGTTTGGTTTCTCAAAACCACATCCCTATAATCCCAACATTCAGGAGGCTGAAGCCCAGCTTAAAGTACAGAGTGAGACCCAGTTTCAATTAAGAAAAAAATAAACCCAAAAATAAAACCAAACCCTAAATAACATGTATCACTTTTTATACAGAAGCTTTGTGACTTGTGTGCAGTCCTTCTAGGTCATTTTTTCTATGTGCCACAATTGGAAATATTCTCACATTTATGCCAGAGATTGATTTTTTTTTCTTTCTTTTGGTGGTACTAAGGATTGATCTTAAATCCTTCACACTGAGCTACATTCTTAGGGCATTTTTAGATGTTGTTGTTGTTGTTGTTGTTGTTGTTTTGTTTTGTTCTGTTTTGTTTTTGAGCCAGAGTCTCGCTTAGTTACTAAGTTGCTCATTGAGCCAGTGTGGGCTCAAACTAGTGATCCTCTTGTGTCAGCCTCTCAGATTGTTGGGACTAGAGGCCAGTTCCAACCAGGCCTGGCCAGAGACTCGTCTGGCTGAAGAGTAAGAAAAACAGCTCAGCTGATCTGTACCAGATATGTGCTGTAAATGATAAATAAAATTTCATTGTTCAAAGTCTCCTGAGCTTCTGAGGTCTGAATTTCATTACTAACCTGAGCTTATTGTAGAGGAACGGTTAGTGGTTCAGAAAGTCAGTGAAGTAAGAAAAGTAGTCTAGTGGAATAGAAAGGCTAAGTTTGCAAAGATAAATGTGCAGGATAAATATAATAGTCTTATGTGGGTATCAAAAGGCTGCCTTGGGGGAGAGAGAGCAGACAGTAGTGTGTCTCCATGGAGGAAAGCTAAGAATATTGGACAAAAGTTAAAACTGCGTATAGAATATGCATGTTTCAGCATAAGGTAAATTATGCAATAGCTTGTTAGAAAAGTGGGAAGTGAGTGAGAATTTATGCTCATAATGAATTAGAACCACCTTAACGTTAGAGATGTTCAGACCTAGGCTCTTCTGTGTCACAGTGCCCGGATTTCTCAATCATTTGAAACAAGAGCTATATAATCAGTATTGAGCTATGTGGGGCAGAAGATGGTCCCTCACATAGACGTGTCACTCCAGCCCCTCACAGGCCTGTCAGTTTTAAGAATTGAGACATGATTCTTTGCTTCAGTGGTGTTTGGGAAAAATTTATCTTGCTATTCTCTGTGTTGTCTTGCATAGCCAGTGTGACAAATTTGGCCAACCGCCCTAGGATGATGCTTGTTCGGAGTTCACACAACACAGCTATCTGACAACCTGACATAACATTACACATTTATTTTGCTGCCAATTAACTTCAAGATCTTCCCACTAACGCTTTGTCAACTTCTTAAACGTAGCATTGACATTTTTTTTTTTTTTTTGCCAGCAGAAGTGTTATTTCTTCTTTGAAGGTAGCTGTTAAGATCATACTAGGAAGATAACAAAAATTAAATGGAACTCTCCCTGACAGGCCATTTAGCCATACAGCAGATGCAATGTGAATACTACGTGTCACTAGAAAGGATTAAAGGATTTCGTTCAAGGCAAAGTAAGTTTACCAACAGAGTTAGTAATTACTCTAATCATCACTATGCTCACCCAAGCTACAGTATTAATTTTATATATAAACACAATAATATATAAGAGATTTAAATCACAACAATAATGAACAAACATTTTTTAGAAATTAAAGATATACACCCACTAGACTTAAATTCAGTGCAAATGACTATATTGGAATGTTTAAAAGTTAAGACTTGCTAAAAGGTAGTTAGGCAATATTAATAGTAACTGAAGACATCACCTAGGAAGTTTAATTCCCTCTAACAATAGTACGTATTTGTGTGCTAGAGATTTTTATTATTCTATCGTGAAATAAGCAAATGGTGCACATCAAATTCATTGTAGATATTTAAAGGTATCGAAAGCATGTATGGTTAGTTATTGACATATTTAATATGAATGTATGTTATCATGTGTATGTATTTTCATTGCATAACTGTATCAATTTTTATCACTAGGAGTTTATTTAATTCCTATGTGTTTGGTTTGTAGGACTCAGGGTATAACCCAGGGCCACCCACACAGTAGGCAGGCACTGTATCACTGTATTACATCTTTCTCTGTATTATATATTCTGGATCATATCAAGTCAGTATCTAAGTTAATGTATTTATAAGTAATCTGAATCAAGCAAGCCAGAGTTTCATTTATGCAAATAATAATATTTGTTCTTGAAAAAGGCTTGTGTTATAAAAGAAAAATGCACTTTAAGATTGAATCGTAATGTTATCACTTATGAGATGAGGTACAAAAGTTATCATGAGTTATTTCTGGATTTCTTATATGTAAAATAGAAAACACAATTATATGATAGTACCACTAAGTATTATTTTAAAACACAAATAACATCAGCATGAATTATTATATTTAATACATTTTAAGTGGTCCATTATACTTTTGTTAGACTTGATACATAATACAATTTGGAAAACATAGCAGACATTTACCATTCTTTCTTAAAGAAAATGATCAGAAAACCTGTATTCTTTGAAATGAGTAAATAAATTGTCATCACTAAATATGTTTGCTTTCCTAAAATGGAATAGGCAGCTTAATATTCTTATGTATAAATCATTATAGACAAATATAAAACACTATCAAAATATTTTCAGGCTTCACCGTCAATAATAATTGTTTCTAGGTTCCAATCCCCATCCGATGCCCACCTAGAAATGGCTGAGGACTAGACTCCCATAGCCCCACCTCAATGATACACAGTGTTCCTCTTCATGCTGTCTACAATATTATCAGTTGCTTTGACTAGAAGAGTAAACCTAGAAAGCCACTGCCTTTTCTAGTTTTCTTAAAGATGATGTTGAGCCTGTTTCATCTCAAGTTTCTTTATCAAATTCGGCCCCACACCCACACTTAGCTTCCATGTGCCACAAGGTTAATATCCCGAGTGCCTGTATGAATGAGGATGAGTAAAAGTTCAACAAAAATCTTCCTCAACAATTTATATTACACACTGATCTCATATAGCAATTGTGAAATGTTGATGTGTGTTTCAAACATCTGTTTTGAGAGATGTGATGATCATATATAAAATACTTCATAGCTATGTAGTAATTTTGTATTAATTTCTCATACTTAACTACCACATCTACCAGCAGATACCCAAATTTCAGATCAAGGATCCAAGTATTTCTGTCCTAATCAATGAAGTAACTGAGAATGAGGAAAATACACTAGTATTAACTCTGAATCTATGCAAATGTTTATACAATGAATTTTGAAAGAAGCTTGAACACAAACAGGCTATTTCTCTGAAACTTAACAGAGCAGTTTGTTAGTTTGCCAGTATAAGGATATTGTCTAAGACATGAAATTGTAAGTCTATTAGAAGATCCATGAGATATCAAGTACACTGCATTAGAAATTTTTAATAAAATCTATGTGTATATGATGAAGTTGTCATGAAAGCAGTAAATATACTCAGCCAGGATAGCCTTTGCTGTGGTTTCCAAGAGTTAACAGTTGAAATGAGTAAGCACTTTTATCCACAAAAACACATACCAGTATAAAATGCACTCAACCTATAAAAATCATTGCATGTCCTTTTGTAAAAAGCATCCATTGAGTAACAAAAATTCTCTGAATGCTCAATATTTTTTTTTATTAATCCTGTCAAAGTGGTCTGTGAAAATCTGAAAAAGAAATGATAAAAGTACTTAATGAAACTGCCACTTAGTTTGCTTTTATGGGCCAAGTGAAAGCTTTGAATGACACATTTCAGATTAAACTGGATATTTAAATGATTTGTGATTTATGCACAAAGTATTTTATATATATATATATATATATATATATATATATATATATATATATATATATATATTGAGTGACATTATACTAAATATATTCAATGTCAAAAAAGGGTTCTGTGGGTGTCTTCTGGTGCATCTGTTTATTCTATAGCCTTAGAAGGAGCGGCAGTACAACGCAACATGCATGTCTATTTCAGATTTGACTGACAGAAAAAAGAAAAATTTTAAAAAGATACACATGGTTCAAAATAATGGAGAGCATTTTGGTTTATAAAGTTGTTTTCAGAATCCACCTACTGAAAAGATGAATGATGCTATGTTTTGATTTCAGAGTCATTAAAACTGATCCAAGCAAATGCATAAGCAAAGTTGGGCTCACGCGCCTACTGTGTTGCTGTCTACTCAGGTAGTATACATAGTGATACACAGTGTTGTCCATAGGATGAGCACACTGCACGGGTTTCCATGTAATGATGCTAAGAAGTATTCTATTTTCTGACCCAAAGGAATGAGAAACTCTGCTCAGATATTGAAATGATCATGTTCATCTAGGTGAGCTGCCTCAGAGCCAACTGGAACACGGAGAAGGCATTTGGCAGGAAGCCTTTTGGGATCAAAATCAGGAGTCACAGCATAAAACACCTGCTTGACACTCCAAAGCCATCTTATTTTATATCATGATAAAATTAATTGAGGTACAAAATAAAATTTGGTAATGGCAAAGGTGATATTCATAATATATTAAATATGCTCAGTGTAAGCAAAATACAGGGAAAAAAAAACCTAAACTGGTCTTGCCACATACATCTTGGAACTGTGTGTTGTCCTTGTTGCCAAAATTATCTACAAATTATAATACAGTGAAGAAGAAAGTTATCATAATTATTTAAAATGTGTTTTTAATTTTAGAAATAAAGACTAAAACTTGATGTTATGAAACAGCAGTACTCTTTTCCTTATTCTTAAATTTAAGCTACCAATTTCATTAACAGTTGTTATAAATAACAAACACACAGTTGCCAATTATTTTTACCCATAAAAAGGCGATATGTGCTAAATAATGTAGAACAATATATGTTCTCTCTTACTGATTCTAAGTAAGGTTACGAACTGTTGACACAAGCTGCTGATGTTTCAAGAGAGTAAGTTATATGTTAATGTTTATGTGGTTTGTTATGGACGAAGCTGGTTTATCTGACTTCCAGTTACATTGCACAAAGTGATGAGACCAGTGGATGAAAAACAGTAAATCCCACTTAACTGCAGATATTTTATTGTATTTTCATGACAATATGAGTTTTATGAATTCCAAGTAGCAACAGCAAAATTTATGTATTTCCGTCGGAGACAATGGGGTTTAATGATAGGGGTTGCAATGTTATCTTATATTTGAAAAGCTACTGGTGGCTAACGTGATGGCTGTCTACAAAGAGTTTGGTTCCTTTATTTTGTCTAGTTCCCTTATTTTTCTGAAAACATAATAAAATGACTTTTTTTCCCACTAAAATAAAGATTGTTCATAAAATCCGATTGTAAGTATTACTAAAACCGGTTTCCAGAAAGCCCGGGGACGATTGTCAATTGTCCCGCTGGCACCTTAACTCAATCACTTAATTGCATGTTTCCTTGAGTTTGAGCCCAAGAATGAGAACCCACAGAGCACAGAACCAGTTAGTATGAGCTCCATGTACGACATAAGCAGGAAATTAATTTTTTAAACACCTGAGATTTTTAGGATTTTTACCGTTGCAGTGTTGCTAAGCTCATTCCAGCTTAAACAGAAACGGGATTCAGGAATAAAAAAAGGAGTGCTGCTGAAAGAAAGCCAGAGGTCTTTTTTTGGATGTCTCTAATGGTGAGTGATGGAGAATACTTTTTTTATGTGCTCGCTGGCCCCTTGTACTTCTTCTTCTAAGAAGCTTCTTTTCATTTTAGCTTCTCAGTTTCTTGATAAGGTCATTTATTTTAGGGGGTTTGATGTTTTTGAGCTCTTTATATATTCTAGCTAATAATCCTTTGTCTGAAGTGTTACTGTGGATATCTTCCCCCACTCTGTGTGTAGTCTCTTCACCTCTTCACCTTGTTGTTTCTTGTGCTGTGCAAAAGCTTTTTAGTTTAATGTGGTCCTATTTGTTGATTATCCGTGCTCAATACTGTTCAAATTATGACTTTCATATAATAAAGCAGAATTTCAATTAAAAAGCCAGAGGTAACGTTGTGGTACAAATGTCATGATTTGTGAATCATTAAAGATTTCAAGGACACCAAATTGAGGCTGGAATAGAAATAATGAAAATCCATGCTAAGTGGTGGAGAAAGTAGTGGTTAAAGTATTTACTGCTTGCAGTAACCAAGAAAAGATTGTCTAGAGTCATTTAGCTGCAATGCTGAAAACTGGATTCTTGTTATTTGGTGGATAACACTTTCTTGCAAAGTCTGACAAGGTACCAACTTCTGATTGCTCCACATCATGACTGCACAGTTAACTCACATGGGGTAAGAAAACAGAAGATCCCACAGCTAGCTCACAATGGACAAGTGAGAAGAACAAAAATAAAATTCAGAGTCATAATCCAAAGAGGATTGAATAATATGCGCTTGTGTATGATTAGTTTTTATGTATTGTGTGCCATATGACCTTGAATTTGGAAGAAAATTATAAGGTCAAAAGAGTGTGAAATCTTGAATGAAGGGTAAGAAAGAAGAAAAGATTTAGTATACAAAGGCAAGTATTTCCCAAGACACAACATCAAAATAACTCTTTTAAGTCATAGTGCCCAATTAAATATTAGCATCACAGTAAGAATAGTAATTGTCCGGAATTCACGTTCCTTGTCAAGATCATTGAGCAAGTTGATTTGTCTCTGAGTGTATTTTGAGTCAAAGGTATAAGCAGTAATTGAATTGATCATCAAAGGACAGGCAGAGTCAAATAAAATCCCTTGATTCAATTGAGAGGAGAAAAAAGAAATAGGGTAAAAAAGAGAAAAATCTGGTATAAGAACATATCTAGAGAAAACTGAGAATGTGGTTGTTGACCTGTGGAACTGACAGTCCTAAGTATCTTCTCCAATTCTCAGCAAGGACGATAGGAAAACAGGATGACCGCCCTTATTTTGGAGCGTTGCTCCAAGGAAGAGTGGACAAGACAGTACTTTGCGGAAGAGAAACTGACGTCACCTCAAAGAAAGGTCTGCACTTTTCGGTTCAGCCCCTCAAGTTATCTTGCCAGGGGACTTTCTGACTCTTTCCAGCTTCGGTTTGTATTGTGGGCTTTTTTGTTTCCGTTCTGGCAAAATTTATTTATTACAGTAATGCTAACAGCATTGCTGGAGAGATAACTTGATATTTGGGTTCATGACTTATTATTAAAAATAATAATTGACTGTAAAAGATGCGTCCACTGTTCTGTTTCTTCTGTGTGGGATAAATGGGTTATACTTCATAAAAGAATTAGGAATTACATATCTTGAAATGATAATGGTACACTGTGAAGTCACTGGAATTTTTTGAACTATTTAGGCAATATTTCAAGGAAAAATTCGCCCTTGAGGTAGGCTTAGATACCTGTTCGACAAATATAATTTTAGCAGGTGTATTGACTTTCACTTTTATAGCTAAATCTTCTATATTATTTTATGTATCACTTATTGTGATTTTTTTCTTCTGTCAAGGTGATCCCTTTACCACATAGTGGTTGCTCTGTTGGCATGAATCTTGGAAGGAAGAGACAGAACAAAATTCATGGCAAAGGCACAATTCACACATTTTTGGTATTTTGACTCAAAATATATTTGAGTTGCATTGAATCTGTGTATCAGATGTGGTAGCATAGCCATATGACAAGGTTTGTCCTAACTATCCAGGGACATGGGGTATCTTTCCATTTTTCTAATATCCTCTTCAATCTTTGTTTTCAGCTTACCATAATTTTGATCAGAAGAGGTCCTTCACTTCCTTGGTTAGGTTGATTCTAGGTATTTGATCTTTTGAGGCTACGATGCATAATATTTAATCAACCTAAGCATGCATATCTCTTCAAATGTTAGCCATTCTTGAGAGTAAAAATATTCAAAAATATTACCTTCTAGGATTTAAAATTTACATCATTCACTATCATTATAATTTACAATCACTCTACTGTGCATTGGAACAGCAGAAACTATTCCTAAATATAACGTACAACCCCACTGACCCATGTTTCCATTTTCCCAGTACTCTTCAACAACTCTGATAATCACCAAACTCCTTTCCATTTATATGAGATTAGCTTTTCCATATTCTACAGATAAGTGAACATTTGTGGGTTTTTTTATGTTTGGCTTATTGTAACAAACACACTAAAGTGTAGTTCTATCTATGTTGCAAAGGGCAGGGTTTATTTAATTTTGTGACTGAGTAGTACTTCCTTCTGGAAATGTACCACCTTTTTTTTTTTAATCCTCACATCAGTTGATGGGCATGTAGGTTATTTCCATTTGATATTCTTCAACATACTGATTCCATTTCTTTTGAATCTATACTTGGAAATTTGCTATTAAATCACACGACAGCTCTGTTTTTAAGAGTGGCTGTTTCATTTGCAATGATGGTATTAATTTACATTTCCACTAACAGTGTCCAAGGGTGCTCTTCTCTATATACCTTTGATGATAATGGTTACTTTTTTTTTTTTTTTTTTTGCAATGGACATAGGACTTAAGAGAAAATGATGTTTCATTGTGGTTTTAGTTTGCTTTTCCTTAATGACTAATGAAGTAGTGATGTGGTGCTTTTTCATGGACATTTAGACCTTGAATTCTACTTGAGAAATTTCAGGATTATTGCTTATTTTTCAATTTATTATTTCTTTTTGTGCTGAGAACTTTCTTTCCTTCTGTAAATTGTCTTCTTGTATGGATTATTTGCTGTATGTGTGAAGTTTGTTGTTGTTGTTGCTTTTCAGTTGGGTGTAATTTCTTATCTTCTTCCTCTTCTTTTGTGGTACTGGAGATTGAGCCAGGGAGTTCCCACTGAGTTACATCTCCAGGCAATTTTATTTTTATTTTGAAACCGGTTCACTATCTTCCTAGACTGGGCTTACGCTTGGCAATCCTCCTACCTCCGACTTCCATGGTGCTGAGATCAAATGCCTGGACCATCTGGTAATTTATCTAATTTTTTTTTTAAAAAAAATTTTTTCTTGTAATTTGGGAATACTTTGGGGATTTTTTTCTTTTAGTTTGGGAATATTGTTCAAAAATTCTAACTAATGCAACATTTTGAAAAGTTTGCCTATTTTTTATCTAGTATTTTCATAATTTTGACCTTATATTTAAATTTTTATTTGTTTTCAGTTTTGTATTTCATGAAACATGAAGATCTAGTTTCATTCTTCAGCACTGCAGTGTCTAAAATTTCCCTGCCAGTGTATTAAAAAGACAGTCTAAGCAATTTTTGATACAATATATTAACAGAATAAAGGATAACATCCACATCAAGAGCAAAGTAGTTACAAAAACTTATGAGATACAATTAAATATCCCTTCATTGTAAAAAAAAATCTTAGAGTATTTGAAACATTCTCTCACTCTTACTCATGCTTCTGATAGAGTCCTTCACATATGACTCTGTAAGTAATGACTTATCTGCTAAATAACTCCCAAAACTCTTTGGTTCACCAAATTGGATGTTTCTGTAATCATCACTTCCCCCTATCTACTGTGTCCTCTCTTCAATGAATACATTGGTGTTCACATCTCCCCATAAAGGCTTGTTCCTGAGACAGGTGGAGGTTGTAGCCATAATGTAGGGACACATGTCATGAGAATAACCTAATGGTCCTGTATGTGGTCAAAAGACTCAGCTAACTGCATAGTGAATGGGGAGAAGCTGAAGATATTTTTTACCTAACATCTTAAATGAGAAAAGGATGTCCACTTTCACTACTTTTACTTGATACTGGAAATTTTAGCCAGAACAATCAAACAAAAGAAAAAAATATAAATAGCATTCAAAATGGAAAGCAAGAGTTGATTTGTCATTACTTGCAAATGATATCATCTTGTATATAAAAAGATCCCTATGATGTAGTCAATTAGAGTTGGTAAACAAATTAGGTATAATTCCAGGTATACATTCGTATTCAAAAATTATATGGTAATAAGTCAATATAAAATTACTTGAAGTAGAAATCAAGTGTTAACGTTTGGATCTGGAACATTGCCCTAAAAGCCTCATATGTTCGGATGTGGCGGAATAGCTCTAGAACCATGTGCTTTTAAGATTTAGGTTATAGGTATGAGGTGGAGGACAGGTCTGTGGTGGATTAGGGGCATTTTGCATAGAAACTTATTATTCTTATGACCCAGTAGGACAGATTACTGAGCCATGACTTGTAAGAATATATGTGAATGAAGCTCGTCAGCCTTGATTTGGTTTCCTATTTTCCATGCCAGGAAAAACAGCCTCCACCAGCCAGGACTCTGCCACAAGGTTCTGCCATTGCAAGCTGCCCATGAATGGACTGAATCCTTCTGAAACCGTGAGTTACCATAAGTCTTTCCTTCTTTAAGTTGTGCGTGCTTTATCCCAGCAATGAAAAAGTAACTAAGATATCAAGAAAGATATCTTATTTAGGCTTGTTTGGAAAAAGTACCTCGCCATAAACTTAATCAAAAATGTGAAAAATATTTGTCATGAAAACTATAGCTTCAAGGATTACAAAAATGGTGTTAAAATGTTCATGCTAACCAAATTAATATGCAAAAATGCCAATGTCTATTTTCCCATTACTTGAGAAAAACAATTCTCAAATGTGTATAGAACACACAAGAAAAGCATCGAATACACAAAGTAAAGTAGTAAAATGAACAAAACAGGAAGTAATTTAGCTAATAGAGTTCAGAACATAGTACAAATTTGTCGTAGTTAAAACAGTGTGATAAAATATTTCATTAAAAAAGACATAAAAACCAATAGAATGTAGCAGAAAGTCTGAAGATCAAGCTGATTTTTGACTGTGACGTTTTGTATCTTTTACAAT